>CABFVX010001938.1:36851-121444 GCA_902151425.1 Timema shepardi | reverse complement strand
GGGGGGGAGGGGCGGGGTTGGAAGGGGCGATTAGAACTTTTGTGCTCACTTCCGTTACCAAGTCCAACAAGGATATCTCTCCTTCTTCCAACTTGTCAATGGTTTTTGAATAAAGTCCTCCTCCCGAATAAATTGAGGATGTCATACACATCAACCACACATTTTGACGTATACGTCACATTGTATAACTTTTAAGACATCAATGAGAAGAAAAATAATACAAGGGTGACTATAATAATGCATAACGCTCAGTTTTGAATGGAAGGCTTCCACGCTGTTAGTTGTTCTCCTGTTGGACGTAGAATATTCAGCCCAAACATAAGATGGACATATCTAATGGTGAGATAAGAAGAAGTCCAAGACGTAGGCAAAGAAGATGTGAACACTTTTGTTATCACTAGGAATACGTGCCATATAGATTCCACCACATATTGATGAAGTCATCGATACAGGCAGGTGCTAGCAATGGAAGACCAAAAACCAGGCGTAAAAAGAATATATTTTAACTTTTATGAGAATTATTATCTTTTGCAAGGTTCAATTTCTGAATTAGTCTGTACCAATTTTTTTGTCATGTGAGAGATACATCCCTTCCGCTAACATGATAGCCAAACCTCACTTACAGCGTCTAAAAAACCAGAGGGAGATATAGTGGTAGTCTTATTGGGGAGAAGGAACATAACGAGAGGGAGATAAAATGGTAGTCTTACTGGGGAGAAGGAACATAACGAGAGGGAGATATAGTGGTAGTCTTACTGGGGAGAAGGAACATAACGAGAGGGAGATATAGTGGTAGTCTTACTGGGGAGAAGGAACATAACGAGAGGGAGATATAGTGGTAGTCTTACTGGGGAGAAGGAACATAACGAGAGGGAGATATAGTGGTAGTCTTACTGGGGAGAAGGAACATAACGAGAGGGAGATATAGTGGTAGTCTTACTGGGGAGAAGGAACATAACGAGAGGGAGATATAGTGGTAGTCTTACTGGGGAGAAGGAACATAACGAGAGGGAGATATAGTGGTAGTCTTACTGGGGAGAAGGAACATAACGAGAGGGAGATATAGTGGTAGTCTTACTGGGGAGAAGGAACATAACGAGAGGGAGATATAGTGGTAGTCTTACTGGGGAGAAGGAACATAACGAGAGGGAGATATAGTGGTAGTCTTACTGGGGAGAAGGAACATAACGAGAGGGAGATATAGTGGTAGTCTTACTGGGGAGAAGGAACATAACGAGAGGGAGATATAGTGGTAGTCTTACTGGGGAGAAGGAACATAACGAGAGGGAGATATAGTGGTAGTCTTACTGGGGAGAAGGAACATAACGAGAGGGAGATATAGTGGTAGTCTTACTGGGGAGAAGGAACATAACGAGAGGGAGATATAGTGGTAGTCTTACTGGGGAGAAGGAACATAACGAGAGGGAGATATAGTGGTAGTCTTACTGGGGAGAAGGAACATAACGAGAGGGAGATATAGTGGTAGTCTTACTGGGGAGAAGGAACATAACGAGAGGGAGATATAGTGGTAGTCTTACTGGGGAGAAGGAACATAACGAGAGGGAGATATAGTGGTAGTCTTACTGGGGAGAAGGAACATAACGAGAGGGAGATATAGTGGTAGTCTTACTGGGGAGAAGGAACATAACGAGAGGGAGATATAGTGGTAGTCTTACTGGGGAGAAGGAACATAACGAGAGGGAGATATAGTGGTAGTCTTACTGAGGAGAAGGAACATAACGAGAGGGAGATATAGTGGTAGTCTTACTGGGGAGAAGGAACATAACCAGAGGGAGATATAGTGGTAGTCTTACTGGGGAGAAGGAACATAACGAGAGTGAGATATAGTGGTAGTCTTACTGGGGAGAAGGAACATAACGAGAGGGAGAAATAGGTTGACCTACAAGCCATGTATTGAAAATTTCCGATAGAACTGCTTCTGGAAACTTTTAAAAGTTACATCCAACAAACACGTCTCTTATTTTCACGAGAAATTCAAGGCTAGTTTTGGTTGAAAAAGTAACACTATATTTATACGCATTATTGATTAAAAGAAAGTTTTCTCATATGCTCGCTGTGATTGTCATTTTATAAAGGCTGTGTGAACCTCAGCAATTTTAGCAATATATAAGGCTTACGTACATTTTCTAATTAGTGCTACATCATTTGGGGTCGGCATGTTGACGTTATTCTCTCTTAATGTTGCGTGGACTTATTCTACTCAAGTGTTTACGAATGTCCTCAACAGATTTTCTCTTAATATCTTTGCTTATCCGCTTTCTGTTTAGTATACCTTACTGGCATACACAATGTTTGCGTGCACCAGAAGTGAGAATTGTTTCACCCTCCGGTGAAACTGTTAGATGGACTTAAACGCATTACTCACACATCTACAGCTCTCTACGTCATTTATCAAAATCTTACTAAATCGAAATTTAAAGTTATGAAACACATGAATGGGCTCTCCACGTTGACTCAAAATTTCACTCTACATTGAGAAGCGCACCTAGCAACAGGTAAACGAGAACTGATTCCACAGTAGATAAACCTAGTTGGTAGAACCGTAATGATTTGTTTACACAAAATATCCGATACTGATTGTGGCTGTACAATATCACCTACCTCGGTCATGGGACCGATCTGACACTTAGCCGATATGGCAGTAGCCTTAACTTTGCCATGTAAGTCGATTAAAGTCTATTATTATGATTATAATTTAACAATGTTACAAGGCATGGCAATAAATCCCTTTGGGTTATATTATCAAACTGCCGTGGGGGAGAATCTATAGACTATTTAATACTTACATGTCCATAATAGGTACGTCGATTGAACGGCATTGCCCAGGACTGAAAAACAGATACAACTTTTATCTACTCTGTGTTACAAGGTGCTAAAATGTTATGTTTAATTAAGAGATGGGTCGATTCCTATATTTCTCGAATCCAAAATTTTCTTTTGAATTTCGATTTCAAATTCGAATTCTTAACTCTTCCAAAGTGTTTTTTTGTTTGTAAAAGGATTGAAAAGTATATTTTAAAAATTAAATTAAATTGTATTAAATAAAATAATAACATGTTAGCAAGAGTGTTACGTTAGAATGTCAGAACTTAATGATAACCATAGAGGAAGCTTAATATTTAGAATAGTGTGTTAATTTTATATTCACTTAGTTAGCCCATTAGGAAATAATTTTGACAAGGTATAATTAATTTACACCTTATTTACAAGTGGAATTAACTTGCTTACAACGACAGAGAAGGTTATGTAACCTTAGCTCTATTTACTTGTATGCTCTTTATATTTTTAATTTCTAAATGCCTATATCACTAAGAAATTATTAATTTTTATAATATTTGCAGGTATAGTAACATTTAATTGGCCCACAAAGTCTAAAGTCTAAAGTTATCCTTCAAACATAACACACCTATTAAAATAATTTAAAATAATTAACAGCATTTTTATTTATAGGGTCTTTTATTTTATTTTCAATTTGAATTCTGTGTTTCATTAATTTGATGAATAATGTCAAGGACATAGAACTATGCTTTAGTTTCAAATTCATGCAAATCAGATATACTTTTATTGTTGATATCTATATTATATACTAATGTACAAATTGAAATAGTGTTGAATGAGCACTACAGCTTTAACTCGGTCTGAAATGAAACTCTGGCCTTCCAAACATGAGCATAGAAAAAGAGAACCGAGCCCTTTCTTTCGATATTTTATTGTTGCAAGTAAATCGGGCGGTGTGGGGAGAGAATATTGTTTGGAAAATATTTATAACTGCCAGTCAACCAGGCGACGAAAGGACTACAGTAGCCCCATGGCTTCTTTGGTGCTGACTGACAGTCTCACAGCTGACTTCTGACAGTCAACATTTAGGTATATACCTAAATTTTGACCGTCAAAAGTGACAGCTGCTAAACACATGTTTTTACAGATCAAATGGTTTGGCGTAGGGATACATAATTTGGTCTGGTAATGTTTCAAAGCTTTTAGTTGTCAACTGTGAGCTGTCAGTCAGCACCAAAGAAGCCATTGGGCTACTGTAGCTGTCACAAGGCAGAAAACAATGGGGGAAATGGACTTTTTATTTTCTACAGGGACAACGCGTAGTGGATTTGAAAACAAACAGACCGTATATGAAGGAGTTCTCGCTTAAAGTCTTTGAAGTATAATTGTATTCAAAAATTGTATATTTTTTTTATCTTTGCTTCTAGTTTTAAGTTCCTAGTCTATTATGTACTGTGGGTACGTCGTTCAACAGTAGTTATCGGAAACTTTAGTGCTGATGTTGTGTGCTGTCGGGTGGAGTGTTCTTGTGTCGTCACCAAGTGAGCGGATAGTCTGCCACGGGGCAATCAAGCAGGAAGGTTGTGTGTGTACTAGAGGAAGTAGCGAGACTTCAAAAGACAAACCAGCGTGGGTGGAAAGAGCCCCGTCTCTTTTGTATAGTCCATGTTTAAAAAAATACAACCATAACAAACTTCGTCTCCCATGTTCATATTATTTCTTGGGGTCCAACATGAACGTAGCACAAAGAAAGGATATTGGACTACAGCACAATTGATGTTAACATTGTGATCAACCCTATACGCCCTATTTTGATATTTACTTATATGCATTATGTATAATATATATCTATATATACATTTAGTAATTTTCTGAAATTCAAACTATTAAAAATTCATATTTAGATGTATATTTTATAAAGTGATAATAACACATTTTACTATACTTATACTATACTATTTATAACATAATTATTTGGTATTTACTCATAATTTTTATACCTAACTAAACTAATGGTTTAAAACATAAATATTTATAGAAAAACAAATATCCTCTTACAGATCAATATAGCTTATAGAAATATTATTAAATTAAAGCTTAATTAAAAAAAAATTCTTCATATTTTTCCACCATTTATTAAATTGATTTGTTTTCAAAAACCTTGAATAAATTTCAATTCTAAACAAGTTAACCATTATTTTAAGGACTTGGTTTATGGAGACAAAATCGAATCTACAAATGAATAGGTGAATTAAGTTAGGTCGACTTTACCTAGTGGTGTGTGGTGAATATTTTTAAAAGGTAAGGTATCAAGAATTTTAAATGGTAAGATTAAATTGTATGTTAAATATATTAAGGTACGTACCTTATCTGTAATTGAGCTGTATTCTTCTATTCTCCTTAGCAAATTCCTCAATCACGAGATCGTAAAACTGCGGATTGTGCCTTAATTGTTGTAGAAGACCTTTTTAAATGAATAGCGCTGACAAGTCTGTAAGCCTCTCTTGGCCTTGTAAATTGCGTGCATAATTTTTAATTCTTTTTAATGCTAAGAAACTTCTCTCAACGGAAGAACTTGTTTTCGGGATGGTTACAAAAACTTCACATAGTTTTACCCCTTGACAATATGCTATTTGTAGATCATTTGATTTAATAAAAACTAAGCAATTCACTGACATTTTTGTGAGGCATATCGTGTGAAATGAAGGTGACTACAAGCTGTGATCTTAAAGAGGGGAAATCAAACCTACTACAATAGCTGTCTTTTAAGCTCTGGAAAGCTATTACGGGGAAACTGCGTTTGTATCGTTCAAATTTTTTTTATTCACATGAAAGAGTTCTAAAAAACATAATGAGTCCAAGTTCTTGTACCCATCACTTAGATGTATTATAAGTATGTCCAAAATATCACAATACAGGCGTTTGTAATATATTTTTACACCAAAGGTGTCAGAATTTCTTGGACTTTTTTTTCAGGCTCATTCACGTCCGACTCTTTGTTGGTTTTTGTCCAGATTCTCTCAAATTCTTCACGCTTGTTTTTCAATTGATCTTGAAATTTCTTTAATTCGTTTATTAAATAACCGATGCCATTAATTTTGGCTTGCAATATATCAAACAATCTATCAGTAAGAGGGAAATAATCAGCAAATGTATAGAGTAGAAAATTAAAATGAAAATCATGCATCGATATTTCAAATCCACGGGCAGCAATGTACGCTCCCATTTTTCCTCTGGATCTGTAATCTTGCCAAACAAAGAAATTAGTTGATTTCTATAATCGTAAACAGTTTCAACCAATCTAGAATTATAATTCCAGTGTGTAGAAGCAACTCTTGGAAGCCTTTTCTTCATTTCTTAATCCAGAGCTCATTATTTTGATTGATTTTGAAAAAAATGATGCTAGGCCATTCAAAGTAAGAAAAAATTCTGCAGTATTTGATAAGAGACACGCCCTGCGACAATACAAGATTCAGCCGGGGAGCGAAGCAGTGTACAAAAATTGCATTCAAAAATGTATCGCTTACTTTGGCCTGCAATCCATTCAAATGCCCAGCCATGACCGCAGACCCGTCCTAGCTTTGTGCGATCCGCTTTTGTTCACAACCATATTCCTGTACCAATTTTACAACATAGCTGTATAATGCACTCGCTGTTCTGTCATCAGAAATATTTCTGAGGCCCAAAAATCTCTCATTTACCTCTCCATCTTGAGTAACAATAGCAAAATACACAAGACAATTAGGAAAAATTATTTACATTTGTTGTTTCATCCAGTTTGATGAAAACAAAATTGATTTCATTAATAATTTTTTTATATTACACATTAACACATTTTAAAGGGCGTTGAACAAAACATTTTGAATCGAAATCTATAATCCCGCAAATATAGATGAATGTTTTATATGGTTCTTCAATTTTTCATCATACTCACTTAAAATATTCACTATTTCAACGTAATTACTTTTATTTAAAGACTCACTCGTTTCGTCGTGGCCTCTAAATGCCAGTTATTGCTGTGCTAAAAAACAAACTACATCTTTGAATCGCTTCATAATTACTCTATTCTTCCTAACAAGTTCATTGTGCTGCGAATCCCATATTTTTTCTGTTCATCGAGCATTAGATCAATTCTAGTTTTACTAAACGTTTTTTCAGCAATCATGGCTTGTAAATGATTTTGGAACAAACTGTGTTTGAATGGCTTTGTGTATGTTGGCCATGTCATTGTAACCAGTTCTGTTCCAAACACACTTGCCATTTGAAAAAAGAAGACAAGACCAATAGTATAACTTTTGTACTTTTTTTTTTGCTAATGGTAATTGTATTTATGTATCTATTTGGCTCTTGGTAAGCAATGCGTACCTTGCGTCTATGGAATACACGCCACTGAATTTACCTAAAAATATAATAATTAACAATTCATAAACAAGATCTATTAGCTGATTTCAAAATCGACTTCGCTTAACTTGTGAATTATTTATTTTTCTAACTGGATGGTTTGTATCTGAACATCCTGCTTTGAAAAATGTTTTACTATTTTAAGGCCCTTTTAGCACAACTCTGTGGCAATCCACGTCATCTACCCCTTAGTTAAGGCACCAATTACGACAATCCTGTTGTATTGGCCTCTTGGTTGAGAGACGGAGGTTGTCATCTCATGTGTGAAGTTCAATTTATGACGACGACGCCGCTACGATGATCTCCTTTGTTCATATTCCACAGTGAGCTATCATGGGCATTATTAATGTCGATGCTCAGTACTTTAACCGTGGATAATGAAGCCTTTTCTTTATTAAATGTATACACTCGGTTTGATTTATGTGTTTAGATTTTATTTTTGTAACACTTCATAAATACTTGACACACTTGTGTATAATATTATATTTTATCAAATCTTTGTTACATTTTACAATTATAGTATTACTGCACGTTAGAGATGGGAAAAACAGTGATTTTACGATATCAGTGAATACAGTGACTGTGATTTTAAAATATTGGTGATTTATACCAGCGATTTTTCACTGTGACCTGTATTCACAGTGTTTTGATGGACCGATATTTTTCACTTTCCAACCACGGCCAAAGCTAGTATTTAGCTGCTGTCCGAGTAGGCGCGTGCAATCGAGTATCGAGTATCGAGTATGGAGTATTTCTGAGTACTGGGTATTTATTTACTCGAATAATCCCATGACATTCGGTTGTCGGTTGGAACTTGAAAGGATAACTAATTACTTGGAAGTTTGGCGTCTTGCAATGGAATTCGATACTTAAAGACTTAACATAAGCTCTTTCTGTCGGCACTGACATTGACATTATTGACATACAGCTACCTAATCTCCGGGTTTCGTGTTGCCTTACTAATGTACAGTCAATACAAAAGTATGCGCTTTAAGAAGTTTAATACAATTGAAAAATAGAGAAATAATATATGTTATTTAGTATTTTATAGTGAAATGTTATGTAATTTGTATTATGTGATTTTTTTTCGTAGCCTACTTTTAAAAAGAATCCGAAATGTGATTTGCTTAGTAAGCTTGCTTTTGAATTTTGCTCTTAACAACAAATGTTTTGTATTGAAAATGCATGTGAAGGAAACATTTAAACTATTAAAGTCATTTTTACGTAGCTATCTTATACTGTTTTTGATAAATGAGCTCTAATAGATCAAGTGTTTTAAATAGAAATAACACGTAAAACATGCCAGTCAATAAGGTCGATTCTCAATTAGTTGGTAGAAAATAAAAAATAAAAGAATAACAAAGGCCGTGAAGCGAGTATTTATTCGAGTGTCTAGAAAAAGAAGCAATACTAGCTCCGTAGCTCGAGTATTGTGAGTATGCGAGTATCTCCGATCACTGATATCTCAATCACCGATACTTTTGAGATCGAGTAACTGAGAGTATCAGTGATCAAATGGTATCGGTGAAAAAATCACAGTCAGTGATATATCGCCCATCTCTACTGCACGTGCATAGCACTTGCTATCGTTTACGTTGTCACGGCACGTCTGTCTGTCTAGTATTGCCAGGGATTTGTCTCTCCATGAAACTCCCTTTACACTTCTCTGCTTACATCAGATACCACTCCTATGTGAAACGGTAATTTGGACCTATCGTAAGAATGTCGTTTAAATCTCAGCCTTCTGATTGGTTAGACAGTGTCGTCATTCGATCCCGAGGAAAACTAGGAGATCTATTCGAACGAAACCATACTGCTAGCCTCAGCCTTTAGCTTTGTGCACTGTCCAATTCAACCAGTGACTACATTTAATATAAAATAAAATATATTAACTCTTAAAGTGCCTGAAGGGCTTAGATATGATAAAATGAAAAATGAATGATTAAAAAAATATCATTCAGAAAGATAAAGTCCGAATTTAGAATATGCCATCTCATCCTCGGATAAAGTATATGAGGTAATACACCAACAGTAATTAACACAGAAACAGATGAATGACAATAGGACATACCTTATCCATGAACTTGAAACCAAATAAGAGCTCGCCACTGTGAACATTACTAATGTTAGAGATACCGTATCCCCTGCTCTGCACCGGGTCTTACAAACGGTACAGGTTATACGCAAATATACTAATTACGCCAGTGGGTTAAATATGTGCAGGGCTGAATTCAGAGGACGTGTACATGCATTTTCATAGAAGAAGAGTGTAAAACCATTTATGAAAAACCACCCTCAGTAAACCTGACCGGGACTTGAATTCCGATCTCCTTGTAATCGGCAATCTAATCTATTGAGAGAGTGACGCCTTAGACTATATATATTTATTGAATTATGTCTAATCAATGTAAAGAGAATAGATAGGTAGCGCCATTTGGAGAAAGACATCTGACGTCATTCAGTACACTAGCCAGCGCTTAAAGCCATGTTACCACGTGTCATTTTCAGTGAATAATTTCAAGCGATTCATTTTAATGAAACTAGAAATCAAAGAATTTGTTCACACGTGTTATTCATCATAATGATTATGTTTCGATTGATCAACTACTGTTTCATTTATTAAAATGGCACCACTTGCTGTTTTATTATATACAAATCACTACTTATATTTCACAGACATTCAAATTGTCTGAACAGTCCAAAAATTGGTCGGTTTGTTCATCTCGCCACTTTAATACGATTTTTGAAAAATCTTATTACCACACAATGTCTGTAAATATCTAAATAAGCTTTTACATTTAAATAAAAATGAATTCATTAATATTCTTGTACGTGTTCACACGATTAATTTTGTTTTCATTTTTATAAAGATGATAATCAACAATGAAGAAAAGCATCACTCCGCTTCACTTTTAATGAAAGTGTGAAATAATAATTGAGTGTAATGAAATGACTGTTTGGACGTTCATTTTGTAATAATTGTCAGTGAATCACTGAAAATGTCACATGAGAACACGACTTAACATTCACAAAGCTTTATGGGAGACAAATTAAGTCCTTTCTGTATAATTATTGTTATAAATTATAATATCACTTTAGGGAACATTAAACATATTTAAAATTCATACCAATAAATGAAAAAACCTAATAAATTACACTTAACCTATTAAAATATGTTAAAAATTACTTGCATGTGTGAAATATTGTATAAACCTGGCAACATTCAATGGTGTTTTGAAGTTCTTGACATTTTAGTTCACTTTCCATTTCAAAGTCACTATCGGCAAAATGAATGGAACATATTCTAGCAAAGTTTGTATTGATTGTGTCTTTCCTTTTACATTTGAGCTCCCATGTGAGGGAAATTTTTGGATCCTTAAGAACAAAGTAAAATTATATATTACTAGTTTTATTACCCTTGCAGTTTTGTTGACTATCTACAGAGTGAAACAGCACAAATTGGCATTTTTTATATTTAAGATTCAAATACCCAAAGCTATTATATTAGTTTTAACGGGGATTTACTCACATCTAGATATCATATTCTGAAAATTCAAAAATGACACCTGGTCCTGGTCCAAGGCTCGATTCCCGCGTCCAGGTGTCAATTTTCGGAATATGATTTTTTATGTCCGTTTGAAAACACATATAATTAAAATAGGAGAACGTACGCAAATAAATGAGTAAAAAGCCTAAAAGTTTGATTGTTCAACAATGACTTGTATCATATATATTATATAAAAGAAAAACTATTATAAAATAATAAACAGCTTGAGAAAAACAATACACCTATATTTAGTTAGCATACATATCTAGTATTATACTTACTATTAAATAAACGTATAACCCGAACGGATAATAAGACGTTGTAAAAGTACAGAAGAAGCTGGATGCCCCTCGTTGGAACGCCATTTATAAAAGCCCTAAATGCTGCCCCTCGTTGAGTACGCCAATTGTAAAACATGTAATTTAAACAATAAATATTGGACTAGATGTTGAGATAAATCTGCCCAATAAATGAGAAAAACTGTGTTTTGTTGTCACAACGACAATTTTATTTGCCCTTAAGTTGTTTTGTAAATAAAATAAACCACCACTTAATGTTGTAAAACACTTCCATCTCGTCTGCCGTTGAAGAGTAGAATGTAAAGAAATGACGTGTCTAACCAGCTAGCGTCCTCTCGAGTCGAGCCGTGTCAACCCAGACCACTCCTTGCTTTCTTTCCATCGACCAATAGGGTTAGTTTTTATATTAGCACGCATTTAGGAAAACAGACGCGCTTCTCTGCACCTGCTATTTGTTTACTGCGTATTACAACACGGAAGTAAAAACCTTGTTTCTTGCACGTGCAGTTAAAATAAAAGAAAAAGAAACATGGCCGTAGTATAGAAAAGATGAGTTTACATAATATTAACTGAAAAGAAGAAATATTAATATATTTACTTTAAAATATGATCGCGAATATTAAAAAGACAGGAAAAATCGATATCATTACAACGTGGCGCTAAGTATTATTACTATTAAATAAACGTATAACCCGAACGGATAATAAGACGTGGTGCTAAGTATTATTACTATTAAATAAACGTATAACCCGAACGGATAATAAGACCTGGTGCTAAGTATTATTACTATTAAATAAATTAAGTAAATAAAGTGTATAATCATTAATTAGAACATTACTGTTGTATTTTATATTAGCATATTAAAACAGATACTTGAGTGGTAAACATAATAAAGTAACTAACTATACACGAAAAAATCACTACCAGGCAAACACAAATAAATAAATCCTTATAAAGATAAATGAAAGGATCGCACGACATACTACTAGCTGATGTGTACTGGGTGACGTAGTTCCGTGGCTGACGTAAGCATCAAATTCTTCCAAATGGCGCTACCTATCTATTATCTATACATTGGGTCTAATCACTTTTACATCAGTCGCTTTGCAATATGTAAACCAATTTAAACCCTACTGAAATATTTAACTTTATCACCCAACTAGATTGTTAACATTCGGACCACAATACCCCGTTGCGTCAAAAGGACTTCATTTAAACTAACTTTCTTTTTACTTTCTCCCGAACCCGCAGAGAGAGAGAGAGAGAGAGAAGTATAGTGATCGTAAAAAAATTAATTGAATTCGCAGTTTTGATAAGAAAAAAAAGTTGTTTTAGTTGTACCTTCTGTCTTTCTCTGTCTGTGGGTTTGGCAGTATCTTGGCCTAGAGTGTAAATTGTTTAACAGATTGTGGCAAACCTTGGCAGCTTGAGTTTTCTTAAAGTTTCCCAGAGGAGTTTTTGGAATTAGTTATCTAACCCTAAAACTAAGGTTGGTTTACTGAAGTTCATAAAGAGAAAACATACATTTTCTAAAATTCCGCTAAACATAATTTGATTACATTTTGTATCTATACATTGTTTAACATTATAATCAAAATTGATACAAACGTTTTCACATGAATATGACTTTAAGGGACTTTATAATAAAATAAGCATACATTTATAGTTCTGATCATATCTAAACTACTATTTAAGATAATAAATATTGTATCGCTGTAAAAAAGAGTAGTTTTAAAAATAGAAATGTTTTATAAAAAAAAATATACATATATATATATATATATATATATTTATAAAACTTATATTTTCTGAGCTTTAAGCAAACTTATATAATTTTATATATAAATCTTTGGAAAAAGGAGTAGTTGTGCCTTTTGGTGGATCTAGATGTTCCTCTTTCCTCAATGATTCTGTAGCAGGGTATATTATTTCATGTATTCTCTCTGGTTTAGTGTTTCTGCAACAATTTTTATTATTTAATTTCATGATTCTTACTAGTTTTTAGTAAGTATCTCTATTTTAAGATAAAGTAGTGAGACATTATGTGTGGTGTACCTTACCGTTTATTTAAATTATGTTTTTCCACGTCAAATATTGTAACCAAACTATCTAAGAAGGCACACCAAAATATCAAAATCTAATTTTGTGCCTGTGGTTATCCAACAGAATGAAATAATCCAATCATATTATTTAGTATGAGTAGTGAGCACAATATACTACCTGGTGTTACAAAAGATTGCCTCAGCTTTTGATCTCATAGTCAGTCACCTTATGACTCCTTTAATATAAAATATAGTTGTGTAAGGATTTTAGATATGGATGGGCCTCGATAATATAACAATATGGCTCTAATATAAAGTCTCGTTAATGGTCAAAAGAGACAGCAAATACGCAAACTTTATGTAAATTATAGACCTATAGGTGGTATATTTGTGTGAAAGTATACTTGTTTAGGGGTACAAGTGGCAGTATAAAGCCAACTGCCGAGTCGATGGTGGTTGCATTATCTGATATATCGTGATCTTAATTGATATCTTACATGGAACTGACAATTTCCGCACGTCCATCACAAACTCTGCTTTAAAATATGATTGAAGAATTACTCTGGGGACGTGACGATTCTTGGATAGATCAGTGGTTAGAGCATTGGCGTACTAAACCAAAGGTCCCGGGTTAGATTCCCGTGCTCAGGTATCATTTTTCAATTTTCAGAATATGTCTAGAGGGATTCATACACATTTTTTAATCAATGTCTAAAATAAATTACACTCAAAATAATGTAGGTCCCTAATAAATAATTAGATTTAAATGTTATGTACCCTATTCAGTTGAATACCACTGACTTAGACTATTCGACCACCAAAGCCGTTTTAATTTAACTAACAACAGTTTTCTATAATATTATAGGGACTACATTTTACACAAGCATCAGTGCAAAAAGATCCCGACTTTCTACACATGCCTGCAGTTCTATTGTTTGCAGCAGGCTAGACAGAAAATGATATACTCAATACTTCCACAATGTTTCTCTGGTTCAATTGGTGTTGTTATCGCAATGGGCACTAAGAAATTTGAATTCAGTAGTGTGCTGGAACAAATATGAACGAGTTAAAGGATCGTGACTGTAAAAATTCAGTATGTAATATTTTCTACGTGTGTGGCAAGTTTATGACAAAATATCAATGAAAACCTGTTTCAAGAATGGAGCTTATTGCTTGTATTTCAATTGTGTTCTTGGAAATCAAGGAAACTAATGGGCTTCACATATTATTTATTATTAATCATGTAAGAACAACTTATCAATCTGGCTGAGTAGTAAATGGGATGCTATGCCTTTCATAGTACCAATGAAGTGGCGGGAACAAACGAATGATTTCTGCATAACAAGTATCTCAGTTTTTTTTATAAAAAGTAAACGTCGTATTGTATACCCCTATTGTTCCTTCACCATGAAGCAGAGAGCAGCAAGTCATGATGCAGAACTTCTTGGTTCAAAGCTCCAACAATGGAATTTATTAGCAAAAGGAACAAGTTAACTCTCGTCGGAAACATAAATTATTTCTTTTCTACATATTTTGAAATGCAGAACTGCATGTGTGTTTGAGTGTCTATTGATGGTCTCATGAAAACTTTGGATTTTCATCCCAATGCTGAAGAATATTGTTTATTTATAAAATCGTTTAGAAATGTGGTCAGCCACTTTTTTGGGTCACAATCAACTTAAAAACTTAGAAAAGTTCCCACAATCACTCACAGTTTCTGCACTCTCTCTATCTTTAGCACTTTTTCCAATTCCCCATCTGAGACTCTTTCTCTTATACCACATTTTACTATCCATTCTTGTTCCCCTACTACACAAACAGGGTATGGATGAGAAGAGTCTATTTTAGAGGAAATGTATCCTTATAAATGTAGAAGGAAAGTGGGAAACAATTTATAAAAAAACACCCTTAGTAGATTCAACCAAAATTAGAGCCTCAACCCTTCCATCACCGACAAAATACAATATAAAATTTTGATGTCTAGTCCACATGACCACTGAAGTGACTATCTTCGAAAGAGAAACAATCTCAATGCAGATTTTTTAAATTATTATTTAAAACCAACCATTTTTTACATCCCTTGACCAGCGACTGAAACTGAACCGAGCAGATGAGCAGCTTGAGAGGTCATTCATCTCCTCAATTCATCTTCACGGGGGGTGTTAATCAGCACTCACACGAGGGTGGGCGAGTGTTGTGTTGGTTCAATGACGTGTGTATTGATCGAGAGTTATTAGAGGACTCGCGTCGACTTCTCTGAAACTGTAGTAATCAGACTGGACATAGGGAAATCCATGAATTTATACTATGAGAAATTATATTTGGCACAAACTATAAACCTAAAGATGAAAATTGAACCATGGACCTAAGGCCTAACCTGAACATTCTCTGCTACAGATATATCTCCATCATGTATTCATCGATGATTATTTTGAGGCAAAGTATATAATGTATGTTTTAAATCGACAGCTTGATATTTTAAAGATATCAGAAACATATTCTTGCTGACGCGTGGGTTTTTCTTTAGTGCTTCAATATTTCATGTACTGTGTATACATGTAGCTGAATCATTAAAGTCATGTCCAATTTGGCAGCCAATAATTTCATGTTGATGTTGGATTTATGTTTTCAAGTGTTGTTTTTATGCATATTGAATGTTTTCACCAAGAGAATACACAAAAACTTGGGCTATAGGCAATTAATTCCCTTCACCCCTCCGGAGAAACATGGCTCCAATAAATTATATTGGTATAATTCTGGCTTTATAATTATTATTATATAACTATATTATTATTTCACTGCGTAATAATACTTCTCTGGGATATACGCACTTAAGCAACAAATTATTGATGAAAATCTTAATTGGACAGATCAAGTAACTTCGATTTGCAAGAAAGTGTATGCCTGCTTACATTAACTGAGAAGACTAAAGAATTTTCTCCCAGAAAATGTACGACTTATCCTTGTCCAGAGCTTAATAATGACACACTTTGACTACTGTGACGTAGTATACAATGACTTAGGAGACGATCTAGCAGAACGACTACAAAACACATGTGTTCGATACATACTTAACTTTAAACGGCATGGCCCTATATCTAAGTATTTTTATAAACTGGGTTGGTTAAGAATAAATGAAAGGCGAAGGCTACACTTATTAGTATTGCTTTACAAAATATTATCAACATCTCAGCCTCAATACCTCTCCTCACGGTTCTTATTTCTGAAAGATAAACACAGCCGAGCTACTA
Organism: Timema shepardi; assembly: GCA_902151425.1. Lineage (NCBI taxonomy): Eukaryota > Metazoa > Arthropoda > Insecta > Phasmatodea > Timematidae > Timema > Timema shepardi. The sequence goes on along the minus strand of CABFVX010001938.1, from coordinate 105,105 downwards.
GATCAGAGCCCACTCTACAGATGTCTATTCCCATACATAGATCTCAAACATATGCTCGTTCTTTCACTGTCCTGGTATCACAGGCTTGGAACAAACTGGATAACTCCACTCGTCATCTAACATCTAGACTTGGAACAAATTGGATAACTCTACTCGTCATCTAACATCTAGACTCCCCTTCAAGTGCGCGGTTAAGCAATTTATCTTGTTTAACAAGATAAACTGAGTTCTTGAAACTACTTGAGCTTTATATGAGTGTGTGAATGAGCGTGCAAATGTTTTTCTAACTAGTTTGAATATTTCTTTATTAAATTATATTTCAATAAATGTAATAGTGTATATTGTATTCAACTCTTGATAAGTGGAAGAGAAGGCTAATGCCTTAACTTCGCCAGGTAAATAAAGGCTATTATTATATTATTATTATTATTACTAATAGGGTATGAATAAGAATGGGATAATATAAAGGAAATAAGCCCTCATTTGCCTTAAGGGGAAATCATTTACTAAAATACATCTCTAGAACATACAGCCAGGATTTGAACCCCAACCTCCCCATCAGGTGTGAATGAGAAGTGTTTCAATGAAATAATATCTATATTTTAAGCTGGGTGGCCATCATATACTCTTAAAAATTTCTTAGTTGCCAAAACTAGAGTCTAAATATATAGCATATTAAAAAAAATTATAATAATTTTGCTACCAATAATTCATATTCCTCCTAGTGCCACGGGGTAGCCAAATATTACTAGGCAGCCTTCCTTACCTCTATAAAGTGTAATATATTTGGTATAGCTATGAAAAAAATATAACTTTATCGGTATAAATAAAAGTGACAACCTCACTACTTTTACCGACTAAACTTATAATAATTGTGTTAGTGTTTATAGCAATCTGGCCAAGAATGAGTGGTTTAGTGTTTATTTAACTACTGATGTTGGCAAAGCTACAGATAATTTCACCAAACTAATTCTCAATAAAATGAATACTCATATTTATCCTATTAACATATTCACAGCTCTGTTAGATTTTCTAACTGGTTTTCTTATACACTCATATACTATATAATGAAATATAATAAATTTTCAAGATATTTACAAAAACTAATAGTAAACAATTTTATTTATTTTTTATCACTTTCACAAATGATATTAAAATATAACTATAAGCAGATAGAGCCAATAGGATGAACTCAATTTAAATACTCTCAAAAGCAAACACAAAGTATTTGAATTATATAAAAAATTATTATGTAATCAAAATAACTTTGTCTAGAATAGAAATTAATGGTAATAACACCACGGAGTCTTTATTAATAGTCAATAAATAGAAACTTATTTCATTGAATTTATTACTCCCCGTTACCGATTACATCTTGTTCTGATAATGAATATAATCCTTCTTTGACTCCCTGCCACAATACAACATGAGATGTGTCTATTGCTATTCAAAAATAATAATAAAACTTTTCTGGCTCTGATGAAATTCCAGGCTATAGTGTTAAGCGCTGTGATCAGAAGTGGATTTAGGATTTACAATATAGGCCCATTAGGCACGGACCTAAGGGCGGCGCTTTTGTGGCTCAGCACATCTTGGATGACATTATTTTAATTTCATTATAACATTTTGTTTTTAAAAATATTTTTTTTAAACATTTACCAACATTTTTTGAAATAATTCAAGTTAAAGTCAGAATTACAGTTTTCATTTTTAAATAACTGTACTTTGCAATCGCTTTGTAACTGAAGTCAGTCAGTAGGAAAGATAATCAGTCAAGTACAATGGTAAATGCCTGATTATCTTTCGTAGAAATCTTTTCTCGAATACTAACTTTCAATCCCCCCCCCCCTCCCTCCAAACCCCTATATTGAACGGGTTGGTAGAACTGTTCAAGATAAATGAGTTTATTGATACGAGTCCTATAATTATTTAGCTCAAAGATGTTGTAGGAAAACTTATCATCTGATACCTCTGCTCTCAAAAATGAGGAAAACATAGTATTCGGGGATTCACCTCTTGGAAAATATAAGGTTTATGTAAAATAGCTCAGTCTAGACTCTTCACAGAGTTTCTGGATCATTGTATCAAATATTGTAACCTATAGATTTATGAACCGTTACGCCTAGCTAGGCGTGTTCAAATACAATAATAATAATAATAAATATAAGTTAGCAAAAAGTTAGAGTGTGCTGAGTGAGTAAAAAGATGCAAAGAAAAACTGGGCAAAACCTAACTGAAGCCCAGCACACGCAATAAGAACTATTGCGGGACTCGTCCCCACGGTCACCCTCAATAATATGTCATCAATCAAGAACGTGACTACTCCTCTGGTTTGAGTACTAGACAACATAGTTTAGTTGCAGTATCCAACCTAAGGATGAACGTATAAAAAGGTAAATACAATCATAATAGTCAAGAGATTTTTATTTAGATTCAACAAGATATGGACAACAATTTATTGAAAGCAATAACCCCAAGAAAGATAGGGTGTACACCATATGCAATCTTGCGTCATGGCCTCATAGGGAGGGCGCAGAACATATAAGCGAATAGATTCGCTAATAAAACTTAGTTAAGCCGAAACAACAATCACTGACTCTTGACAATAACCTTAACATAAATGTCAATGTTCAACATAACAATATAGAGTTATTTCCTGCCAGCCATTTTTTATCTCTCTTTCCCATAAACGGGGAAAATATACAAAATCCCAAATTATAGAAAGCTAAAGTTGATGTTAGTTAGATAAACCCATAATAACTCGCTAACACTTAACAAATATCTACCCGACACTTAGTCGTTATGGCGGCTATCATTAACTTCTTATACGCGCTGATGGCGCCTAATACTCTAAGTTCAAGAGAGAACGATTAAAGTTAAATATGAACAGAGCAATTCAATAAACGGAATCTAATGACATTATATTTCAATAAGCAAAAGACAAAACCTAACATCTAACACGGAGTAATATAAACTACATTTGCTAGACAAATGCGTCCCAGTAAGCGTGTAAAGCTTAAGTACCTTATGCTCAGAGAAAACATATATTACTCAAAAAAATATTTATATCGCCAGATATTTTACTTTTGCCCAACTCTTAAACTTAATACTCAAAATAAACATCATGAGCAAAGTTTAAAGTTAAAGCCTATCAATATTAAAAATAATTACAAGTGAGGAATATATATTATTGAAACAATATCATGTTTCTTTTTTGTTAAAAGTTCGTTAATATAATAAATAAATACAAGTCCAAAAGATATCTTACTGAACAAGACATCATAATTTAGTTTATTAAAGTTCAAAGCTTAAGTCCACAATACTTGACATCAATTATCTGTGCAATGTTTAAAGTTATAGTTTTTTAACGTTCAAAGTGTTCAGAGTGGCAAAACAGGGCCAGTCATAACTTGATATACCCAATATGACACACAATTCGTACGTAGGTAGAGTGTCAGCAAGGATTGAGGCAGCAAATGCATGCAATGGGGTCTAACAAGATCGACATAGGGTGTAGCTGTAATCAAGTATCCACAGTTAACGGGTTGCGACAATACAGAAGGTGAATCTTGCTGACTTGGACATTATAAGAGATTAGTTTAGAACAACGCGTAATGTTATTCAAATTTATTTACCAAGCTACAATTATTTTGTATAGTAAATGCAAATTTGAATTAAAATAAATGTGACATATCTTTTTTTTTACATACGGGTGTCTATAATTGTAATATTATGTAATTTATACACTAATTAAATTAATTTTGTTCCCGTTTAGAGCTAAACAATAGCAAATACACAGCATATAATAGTATATAATGGAGATATATTATTAGAGGTTCTGTTTGAGTATTTAATTGATGAATAATACAAAAAATGTTTAAAAATAGTATTTATAAGGCAAGCACATTGTTTTTTTTCTTACTAAAATGCTAAAATTTAAGTTATTACAATTTCCTATTATTTTAACTTGCCGAGCTCAAATGAAATTGATTTCTTTGATATGATTACTATTCTTGTTGCAAAATTTTTAATTTTTTTTAATATTTCTGAAAAATTTCACTTTCTTCATGACTGGAATCAATTATTAATAACAAAATACATAATATTCGAATTTTACTAATTTATTTAAAGTGATGCAATAATACAAACATAGTTTGTTTACCAATACACTACTAATTGAGAAATCCGGGTTGAAGAGGCAAACTCTCGATCCAAACTATGATTGTTAACATGTTACATAATTTTTATTTCTTAGTAGCATAAATACCCGGTGCTCTCCATAGTAACCACGCAATGTATTGCGTAGTTACGCCTAGCGACGCTTTGATTTGCTTCAAACAGACAGAAAAAACTATTTGTTTTATTTTATCCGACTTTGTTTTTATTTTTAAAAAAATACAATTTTAAAAATTCTGTCTTCGAGGTGCACATGTTCATGCACAGGGGCTACTAATTTTTAAATTTCAGACTAGATATCATGACATGCTCATGACAGACATACAAACTCTTTATTTTATTAATATACAATATTTAGGATAGATTCTCTTGAACAGAACATGAAATCTTGTTGTATTGTCAAGCTTGTAAGTGTCTATCTTGTCTAGGCTGCCTGCCGACTCAGATGAATGATTTCCAAGGCACTAAAGCACAACTGCGCTGGCTCAACTTGTTTGTCATCCCAGAATCGTACCAGGCCATGTGTCACGTAGTCAACGAGTGCAGGAAGGTCGCTGCTATGAGCCTCTTTAACCTCAGCTTCGGCAAAAATATCAACCTTGATGAGTTCTTGTCAGTGCAGACACAGGCCACTAACAGTGTGAGCTACACTCCTATATACTCTTATAGAAATAGGTTAAGATCTCAATCAAACATATATGCGTAACATGGTGTGGTATTCTGAGCCATGAAGATGCAAGACACGCCCTTTTCTTCCAAACTCTTGACGGCATATCTAGGGGTGAATGAAAAGGATGCAAGAACACACGGGTGCAGTAACACACAAGTTAACAAATTTTATATCATTTAACTTACAACAAAATCAATTTTGTCTTGTCAATATTAAAAACACAGTTTTTCAAGTATTTAAATTTCATTTTAGGATATTAAATAAAATATACTATTTAAATATAGCTATGTACTTGTATAATACAATTGTAGATATATCACAACATTTCGAAATGTACACTTGGTAACGATTAGATCTCTAAACTTGGAATACATTATAATAAGATGTTTTACATATTTTTTCTTACAGCTCTTTCTATCACTCTCTTACACTTGTTTCCAACAACTAATATACTAGTTTACCTGAAACCAATAACAATTATGTTGAGTCTATATGTAATAATGATGTATCTATTAATATTAATAAAATACCCGTCTTCAAATACGTTTAATCTCAAGTATTCATAAACAAAACCAGTGAAATTTGAAGCAATCTTTATATTATTTTTTAAAACTATATGAAGCCCCCAATGTTTCCAGAAAGAAGTGTTTTTAGTTTAATGATTGTACCTCAGAATAATCTAATTAGGCTTGAATCCTCGTTTTATAGCATTTTGTTAATTGGAATACATCTCATTGATACTCGAGTGTCTTTGATTGATCTAAAATATTCTTGTAGATCACTTTTCTGAAAATTGGTCTAAACTGGTAGATATCAATAATAACTGAAGCTACTATAACTTTGCTCACCCTGTTTGTAAATACAGTAATCTCCTGTCATATGCCTTCTTCCGACCCAGCGAGGGAGGAACATTTGAATCCGGTCAAATACTGGCTCAATTTCAAACCAATCTTTGGAGTATCATTGTTGCCTCCTTTTAAAGACAGTTATTTTTATTCTTATCTTGATTTTGAAGCGAGTCAATAAATAGTTCTTGTTAAAGAATTTTATTCTGATTGGATTAAAAAATGAATTTATGTGAACATAAAATGGCGTATTTTATGGGTGAATAGTCTGATCAATAGGACCAATCCTTTTTCAGCCCATCTGTTAACAGTAAAATTATTCATTATATAAATACAAAGCTGTGTCTTTGTTGGATCATCCGTTTGGATGTCCCAAAAATAAATAAACAATATCTATATTGAAATCCTTAAATTGTTGGACTTATCCAAACCTTCACAAAATAATTTCTAGCAAATGCCATAAGTCAATTACAATTTAATAATCTTATCTTTCCTAATTTTGGTAGCACATTAGTAATCATTATCTTTAAAAATAATACTTTAAAGTTCTTTGATGAGCTGTTCTTAACTGGGTTCTTCAAAAACCCATCCGATTTGTTTAGAACCATGTCTTACTACTCATTCTGGTTGTATGCCTATGTACTGATTATACGAATGGGTTAGGGATTAGGAAAGTTTAATGTGGAAAAATGTACCCACATTTGCGTGGAAGGAGAGTGTGAGACAAATGAGTGAAAACAACCAGAGGTGCACCCTACCGGAATTAAACGCTGATCTCCCCGTCATAGGCAGTCTATTCTAACACGAGCGTAGTTAAAAGAAAATATGTAATGTAACATGTCAGTTTTTATTCCAACCATATTTGTACATCATAGCCCATGAACGTTATTTTTCCATGCATCGAAGTGTACTAGTTTATTTCCCTGAAGATTCAGTTGCAAAGTTGAATTTTCGATTTGTAAGCACATGTTTATAAATAGGATTTAAAATGTATATTAGTTTTTCGTTGGTCGTTATTTAACCACAGCTACATAACTATTCCATCCGTGTTATAATACATTAAGAAAATACTCTAATTGATCATTATCTACATTTGCTTCCGTTATAAAATTAGAAAATCTATTATTGGCAAACATCTAAAAGAGGCTTTGTTAGTTATTTAGCAAATTTACTGTACAGATCAAAACTAATCATTTTCTTAGAGGTAATAAAACGTATTCCCAAAATCTATATACTGTGGAACCGGGAAAATTCGAGCTTTAAGGGAAGAGAAAAAAATTTGAAAAATCCAAACATTTGAATTAATTAAGTTTCTTAAGAGAAATTGAAAAGAAACAAAGTTAGGTTTGCAACAAAGTTCAAAAACTTTATTTAACGTATTTGGACATAATCTATTCGCAATTCCGTTTCGTTGTTTGAATCCATTTAGCCACCTGCACTTGCTTTGAAGTCTATTTTTTCTAATTCAGATGTTCAGCCTTGGCTCTAAGAAGAGAGCTGCTCATTGGGACTTTCTTTTGCCTCGCGCTTGTTTGAACCACTTCATTACACAGTTGTCCACATATGGATTTTCTGTTTCTCTTAGTCTTTTCCTATCTTGACCACTCTCATTTTCATTGTTCAACATTTTTTGTTTGTTTTCAAAAATGTTGAAAGTGTGTTCGGTGGAATTCCCAAGGCTTTTGCAATTTCCTATTTCATTTTAATTCCCTTTTCCACTTCCCTTATCACCGCTACTTTTTCGGCCAATGTTAATGTTTATAGGACTGTGGCTCATCATGATACACACACACAAACACTACTGTACAGTATGTACTAAACTAAACTAAAACCAAACAAAAACTAAACAACAAAATAAATTTGCACGTCACAAGAATATCGCTACGACCAAATCACTAAGAACAGGGCACGTAACCGCTCATGAGGTTAGACCTTGACAAACAGAATACAGAACTGTACGTGAAACAAATACAAATGGATGATCGGGGTAGAGGGAGGAGCATGAAGGAGGATACTGACCGCCTTCCAACGTTGGCTCCCCTGTTTCTAAAAATAGAACAACACGGTGCCACAACTAGATGTAGGAAAACAATACCGCGCAGTACATTAAAACTTACGAAATTTTGAATTAACAAAAACAAAATTTGAATCATCCACGATTTTTTAACTTTGTTTTGGAAACAAATCACGGTACCAGGTGAAAAATTCGGATTAAAGACGATTAGAATTACGGAAGTTCGACTTAGTCAGGTTCCAATGTAGTGGTATTTTTACTGCCTGTTAGGGTTATATTTTTCCCAAAATAATTGCGTCCATCACTTCAATCATTCCACCAAATTTATTTTTTATCAAATTTTAGTTTTATGATTAATAATAATGAAAATATATTCATAATAACTAAATCAGCTCCTATTACTTGATAATTAAATTCAATATTTGTGAAATTGATAGAAAAAGACTCGATGAGAATACTAGTAGAAACGTTTACATTTTACATCCCTTATTGTTTCCAGCCTGTGGCCTGTTTCAGTTTTTTATTCAAGCCATATATTTTCCACTACTGGCTTGCTAGGCCTGTTGTAGCTTCATATGTCTTATAATCTAACTTAAGACCAGGACAGATACAACATCCAGTCCCTGGTCATTAATTCATCACTCTGAAAGGGTAAACCCACATTTCACCAATGATAATATTTTTTAACCGTGCCTGAAATCGAACCCGGGACTCTTAACTTAATAGACAGACATGCAGCCGACTGAGCTAAGGTGTCGGATTTAATACCTAAATATATATCTAATAAACCAAATGATAGAATTTAAATAAAACTATTTTTGAAAGACCGAAGGAAAAAAGTTTACTAAAACAAGTTAACACAAACTCTTTATTTGACAGTTGCATTAAATTGTATTAACATCAGTAAGATTCTTTAAAGGTCGATCTCGCAGCTTTTTTCAGTCGATCGTGGAAGAAAAATACATCGTTATTAAAAGTTGATCTATGAATATTTAACTTTTCTAATACTGTATATTACGTATGATACTTTACAAAAATATTTTAGTCTGAGAAAAATTATCTTTATCGTTCATAATTGGTAATGTTTTAATGTTATTTTATATATCTTTATGTAAAGGTGAGGACATGAGTGTTTAGGGAAATATTGAATTTATAAGATGTATGGACAAAAAGAAAGTAGAGTGTAGAAAGGATGGGTTCTCCCTCCAACTTTGATAGGTTTATAAGTCGATTGGGGCCCAATAAGTTTTCCAACCCCTGATCTAATCCCTAACTAGACTGGCCTGCTGATAACAGGAAAATCAGTGTTAAAATATCGGTCAGCTCTACTGAGGGTGTTTTTTATTATATTATTTCCCACGCTTCTTCCAAGCGAATGTGGATATCCCTAAATATGTATTTCCTAATCCTTACCGCACTAATGTAATAATAATTTATGCGGATAGCTTGAACAGGGAGTAAGACGCAGTGATAAAAACAATACTTCACAAGAATTGGTTTCTGTCAACAGTTCAAATTACTTGGTATTTTTACAAATGTCCCGGAATGTTTGTAACATTTTCAGACGATGAAGTTTTTACGCAGTCCTTGGCTTCAAATAATCACACAAGGCATGAGAATGTGCCTCAGGGACGTTGGTAAGGGTTGGTTCAACATCAACGTCAAGAAATGGGTCTACAATATTTCTAAGCTGCAGAGGTTGATGGAGTTGGTCAAGTACCACATGCAGGTGATTATTGATAAACCTTCCCTTACTGATAACCTTTTTTTATCATTCTTGGTTTTAATTAATAGAAAAAAAGTATGTACTTATGAATTATTATTGAACAGCTTCATATACACATGGTGCACGGGGAAGGGCGATATTGAATCATTCATTTCAAGGCTATAGTTTAAGTTTGCAGGACTGTGATGACACCATTATGTTCCACAGCCAATCAAAATGTAAAATCTAATTTATGGCTAGTCTACTGACGATTAGTTTTCAAAAATATGAAATATTTTACAAATGGCGCTAACTATTTGGCTCCAAATGGGTATCATGGAATTGTTTGACATAAATATTAGCATTGCGAACTTTTTTGGGGTGGTAGTTTACTGATGACTGATTTTTCGAAACATTGAAATATTTTACAAGTGGCCTTAACGATTTGTTTTAAAATGGGCATCTAGGGAATGTTTGACATGAAAATTAACATAGTATATTTGTTTTTTGGGAAAAAACTCATTTATGGGCTGTTTACTGATAGCTGGCTTCTTAAAAACTTGAACTATTTTTAAAACTGCCTTGATGATTTGGTTCCAAATAAGTATCTTGGGTGTGTTTGAGATTTTTGAAACCTCGAAATATTTTGAAAATCACTATAACGATATTTCTTAAAAGTATATCTGGGAAGTGTTTGACATGAACACGACAAAGATATATACTAATTTTGGGGGTGAATTTGTTTATGGATAGTTTACTACTGGCTGATATTCTTTAATTTGAATATCTTAAAAAAATGCTTTAGTGATTTAGTTCAATATTGGTATCGAAAGACTATTTTACATATCAATAATGATGTATCTAGGTTTTAATAATATAGATTAATCTAAGGTTAGTTTACGAAAAAAAAATGTTTTGGAAGTGGACCTTGGAAGATTGAATTCAATGGGAATTGGGAATATTTTATTAGTTTTTCACAATTAATAGAAATAAGCTTGTATTGTTACACATATATAATTTTAGGATAGCTTGAAAATAATTTAGATTTGATTTTTTTTTCTTTCTTTAAAAATATTTGAACAATATGGTTTAAAATCCATAGGCCTATATAAAGAGTGATTATTGTGATTACAGGATGATTTGTTTATTTTTATGAGTAAAACTTACATAAGGGCAACTAAATAAAAATGAATTTTTCGAATATTTTTTTCGCAGATTTAATACACAACATGAGGGATTTTGTGCGATTGGGACGTACCATTTATATTTCATTCTGTTTGGGTCAAATATACAGTATATATTTAGTGGTCTCCAAGTATATGTTTTAGAGCTGTTTCGTCTGTCATTTCTCAAATCAGATGTGCAATCATTAAATGGTCTCGTTTCATTCATTTGATATTTTTCAACTTGAATTACTTATAAATAGGCATTTTAAATACATGGACTATGTTTAGTAGGTACCGAAAATTGAAAAAAAAGTGCTAAGAGTGAAAGATAAAAAAATAAAATATAGCTTGGAAATTATCACGTTGAAATTATGTATTCTGGTTACTTAAAAAATATATGAAGCATAAAATACACTAAAAACACATGAAATTGTAGCTGAGTATATTACTGACAAAAATATGAATCGGGTAGTATGACGTGTGCTAAATAAAAACAATGAATCTTCAATAGTTTGCTAACGTAAATATTTTCGTTCCTCCATAAACTTTAAAATAAAATCAAGAATGGTAATGAGTTTCCCCCCACCTTTCTATTTCATATTTCCAGGAAAACCTTCAAGCACTAATGGGGTTTATAAATGACAGACGGGAAATAAAGTGACCTATCTCACGTAAATTTTGTATTACTTTTACATAACTTAAGTTTTACCATAATAATAATAATAATATTTAGCACTGCGTCTTACTACCCGTTCGGGTTATACGCTTTAAGTACTAATTACTCTAATGGGTTAGGAATTGGGAAGGTTGAATTAGAGGAAGTGAACCCGCATTTGCGTGGAGGTAGAGTGGAAAACCATTTAGGAAAAACCACCCCCAGTTCACCCTACCGAGATTCGAACCTCGATCTCCCAGTCCTCAGCAGACGAGCTCAATCCGAGAAGCGCGTTAGACAACTACGCCACCGAGGCGGGTAAGTTTTACCAGGATTTCACTATTTAATTATCATAGTAAAAAAAAGTAATAAATTTATTAATGGAAACGTAAAACAATAGCTATGAGACAATACTTGTAGAAAATTTGACTTTCCTTTTCACTAAACTGTTAATATTTAAAAACTGTTTAATCATTATTATTTTTATTATTATTATTATATTTAAAAATGTATAATTGATTTTATCTAAAACATGATAAGTAATATCTTTTCAGTGTTTAAATACCGTTAATATTATACAAAAATCAAATTATTATAATTTATGGTAGTTGAGAAAACCTGGTAATAAAATTAACCTTAAGTTAAATGGGTGTAATGCAGGTTGCTTCAAGTGTAAGCCTCACTCTTTAGATCTTCATAAGTGGATCTCTCCTAGTAGACGCACTCAGCATTTTCATTCTTTTATAAAGTATCACTGTTAATTCCTGAATGAAAGTTGAAATATTATAAATTTAATTCTCTGATGAAAAAGTTTTTCAATGTGTATTTTATTCGTAGAAAAATATATATTTATTTTTCATTTAAATTAACATTATTTTCTCTCGGTTGCTCTGATGCTATGTCTGTTTTATCTCAATTAAAGGGTCTGACAGAATTATAATTTGTTTTGTAAGATTTTATCTCGGAAATATTAAAATCTAATAAAACATGCTTTGACACTTGAAAAAATATACCTTTGAGCGCATGGACTGAGAGCATTTTCTTTCCTTATGAGATGCTTTTAAATAATATCTTTATGTCCCTGCCCTCATTAATTTTACAAACATTAAGTTGGGAAAATAGAGCAATAATACAAATTATCACAGTAAATAGGTAATATGTATAATGAACATCCCCTTTAATCAATCCGAACTCCAAATACACTAATGTTTGTATCCTCGTATTTATTTGTCATTTATATTAAAAATATCGTATATCTATGTATAAATATTGCATTTAATATTTCCCATAATTTAAAAGAAACCCTGATACAACATGGTCAGTGACCACTTTTATTGTATCTATTATTTTCAACTAACTTTATGGTAGTGTATATTATTATTAATATATTATTCGTTTGTGGGCTTCTTACATTGGGTTTCCCAAAAATTGAAATCATCTGACAACTCATTTTAGGACTTGAAGTATCAAATATATTTACAAAGCCTAAATAAAATATACACTATATATTTTAATAGAGTATACATTTAAGACACCATAGTAAATTGAATTCAATAATATTTCCATTATATGAATTATATATATATATATATATATTACACTTACCTTATAAAGAAATACGACGAGACTTCTACTTTCCGATGTAGTTTTTAAACTCGCAGAGAATCTATTTTCTTCTTGACACAACAAATAGGAATTTAAGTGCTTTAATTGCCTATAAAAAAAAGGTAACCAATAGCAATTATTGCGCTTAGTGAAAAGTTTATATTTAAGGGCTCGCCTTACCCAACTTCACCAAGACTGAAAAAGAGCGCAAGTAAAATACTAATCATCAAAAAAGGGGAGGTTAAGAGAATTACACAAAACACGTGGTTTCCCACAGGGCTTTAAATCAAAAATTCATTTACAAAAAACCTTTAAAATGTATTACAAGATAAAGGAAAAAATATATAGAAATATATTTTTTACTATTAATTTAAAGAAAGAGAGAAAAGATTTACACTTACAACTTTACCGATTTGTCAAAAAGGGTTACTCATAAAAAAGGTGTCTCTAGTAGAAGACCAGACAATCAAAACAATATAAATAGGGATAAGGAGAATAGTCTTCAACCATCATACCTAATCCCCTCTGTGATTATAGTTTAAACCACGTGGTATATAGGATGCCGACCGATACAAAATAGCAACCTGAAAACCAGGTCACATGGTCGACAACTTTAGCGTAACATCACAGTTACAAAACAATACAAAATAGGATACCAAAAAAGGCATAATCAGAAAGATAGCTACACGGACACTTTACCTCATAGTACCAAAACAAAAAGTAGTTAAGAAAAACGATTACATATTAAATTTGAATTAATCCACCATCAAGTAAAAAGAAGAACAAAAAAATTAGTGTCTTACATCAATAGAATTCAATGAGCGAGTGCGAGAGTCAAAGGCGTCATCTGTCTGAACAGGAAATGGTGATTTTGAAGAGGCCAATCAACGACAAGTTCGCAAGAAAAAAAAGGACCAATAGCATTATAGTTGAGACTGTTGACAAGTACAATATTTAGAAAATAGAAATGTGCAAAAGAAACCAAAGTACAAAGAAAAAACACCATTAAGGTAAAATTAAATACATAAAAACAAAAGGCACAAAGAAATTTAAATATTTAGTAAAGATTGAATTAATCAATTAGAAAAGCTTATTAAAAACTTTAGTTCAACTAATTCCCATCCAGATCGCCACATACTGCGGAAGTAAAATATAACTGCTCTTTAATTTAAACTTTGTCAGACAGACTTAACTACTCGCCACTACCAGAAGCTTCAAGGTCGATAGAAAATGGGTCAGTTTATAACCAATAGTACTCTACGAACTATCTATAACCGAGCACACTTGTACGAGTCACGTTCAAAGAGCCGCCCAGAAAGATGAGTTCATGTCTTACTATTCGAATCATTATAAAGATGGAATATCTCGTGTTGAAAGGCACCGAAGCTGTCGTGGAAATGTTGTAAAGGAGCTAGAAGTTAATCAATATCACTCATATGAAGTATAAAAGAAAATTTTTATCGGGAAAGGGATTCTCAGGTGCGAAGAATTAAGGGTATCTATTAATTTTCCCTCTCATTTCACTTTTTAACACAAGATCCTTTCACCGTTCTAATTCCCACCACCATTTTGGAATGCTACTTATAATATAAGAGCAGACTCTCACAAGTTGAGTACGGTTAAACTCTACTCTGATTGGCTTCGGACCACATGTTTATAGGATACGAGTAGTGACCGAGTGGCCATTAGAATTGGCTCTATCCGATCGTACTCGTTTCATGTCAACACGTCTTAAAAGATCATTTTACTATTAAATGATTGCAGCACTAGACAAATAGCTTGTACTAAGTATGTAAATGACTCTGTGAATCCACCCCACTATAAGTTCCATCAGAATATTATTTGAAATATTGATAAATTCCAACTTTTTAAGTATAATAAACTGATTTGCATTTTATCTTAATGATTGATTCAAGAGACTGATAAGATACTAGTCTGATATTTTATATAAGTCAGATACTTTTCAAGATGGAAACTAACCTGTCATATCAGGGTCTGGCATTCATTGTTTGTTGAACAGACACCTCTAACAAGGCTCCTTCATACCATCATGGCTTGTGTTCTCCGAGCGTACCACGCACGTATCGTGAGCAGCTTAGGAGCCGATGACTTCTTGCCTGCCGTCGATCCTTGTCATCACCAGAAGGCTGGAAGAACCCCCCTTCCCCACCCTACCATGGCCATCTATCAACGGTGGGAGGAGTCGGTTCCTCTTTCTGTGAGGGCTGGACACTCGCGTGAAGGTATCAACTCCTCAGAGGAAGTCAGGTTCCTTGCCCTAGGAATCACCTTAAGAGGGCTTTGACCTTATTATCCTAGCGGGCACCTCGTGGAAGTAGCTTGACAAGCTTTCCCGGACGTTACCGCTTTGTGTGTGGCAAGTATGGGTGAGGGGGTCCTCCCCCCATCCACTCCCACACATACAACTTTGGAAGAGATTTAGCAACTATTCATGTAGACTATCCAGACGTTGTCCAGATGTCCAGGGACAGCCCATAAGAAGGCACTTTCCCAGGATTACCGGACGAGGAACATCCCACAAGCAGTGGCGAGAAGCATCTTTTTCCGTCTCAGTAGGGACAGTTGCTATGAGGAGGCACTCTGCCAGGATTACCAGACGAGGAACATCCCACAAGCAGTGGCGAGAAGCATCTTATCCCGTACGAGTAAGGGTGGTCACCACGATGGCAAGAATTGATCTCAGACCAATGAGCTTCCAACCCCAACCCGGTGCTACCCTTTCTATATAATTCAGAGAGTTATAAAGTGAGAGCATTGCTTAGAACGAATTTGGTTAATCGTTTATTTTTTCAGGGAAGATATTTTCGGCTTTTGAATCTCAAACGACTGTGTTGGGTGGGGTTGTTTTCTACTGTGCTGATTCCTATAAATTTCCTCTAAAATTATAGCTTATATACCCATTAGTGAAATAAAATGTAAGTAATCTATATATTGACTGAGATGAGATAAATATGTGTAATTATTAATACCCAATTTTATTCAAGATATATTTATGGTAGAATAAGTATGAGTTTACAAATTCCAATTTTGAATTAGACAATTTAATTAGTTTAATTTGATAGTATTAGTAAATTCTTTTAAAATTTGAATGTTTTCTGTTGTCCAATAGGGTGCCTTGCGAGCCTTAGTGACCTCTTCAGCCTCCATTTATACAAACCTTATTGAGTCTTTGTGTATTTGCTGCCAAGAGTTGAAACCAGACTTTGTTTGGGGAGCTGATCTTGTCACTTCACCATTCATCCCCACAGGTCTACCCATATTCAATGTTCAGCTTAAAATGGACCCCGACAAGGTCTGGTACTCCACTGACCCTCTAAACTTTGAGGTGAGGCCAATACAAATCCACAGAACACGAGGAAAGGCGCGTATTAAAAATAACGTAAATTATTTTCATCTTTAAGGTGCAGTCATTAATTTGGTTCACATAACATAGAAATAAACTATTAACATAGGTTGGTGTCTTTTTCAGGATGACTTGAAAAAGGGAAATATTATCTATCATTTAATCGTTTGTGAAGGCTATATATTTAATTATGATATTACATATCTCCCTAAAAGCTATTTCATATTTAGCTATTGTGTGTTTTACATGCTTTGCTTATTTTAATTGTTTAGTTACGATAACACTTTTTGAAGAACGTATTTGACTTTTCTATATTTATAAGCACACTGTTCAGGGATGACCTTCCTTATTTCCACCAGCCCGAACTAGTTGGATTGTTCAACTTCACCATCGCCCAGACTCACACAGTCCAGCAAGTACACCCCTTCATCCTAGAGCACCTTACCTTCGCCGAGGACCTGTTCCTGTCATCCGTAGGTCTAGAGGAAATATTCGTTTGTGTCATGAGGAAGCGATTTGTCGACGGTATTCGTCAGGCCATCATCCCACTCCGCGCCTATGCGCAGGAATACTACAGGCACATAGAGCTCTGGAAACTCAACGTGCAGGAATATGTAAAGTGAGAGCTCTATCATTTTATTTTTAGATTTTTGTGGTTTCGATATGATTATTAAAAATGATATCTTCGTATGTCACATCAAATGGTCTACATGAGATAATCTTAACGGGCCCTATCAACATTTAAACAATGGTATAAGTTCATTTTATCAATTGTGATATACAATGGGTTAAAAATATTATGTGAAGGAACGTTTTGGGTTTGGGTGAGCACAAACGCCAAATTGTTACTTTTTGGCAATTTCATTATCATTGATTGTCTCTTGAAACTACATATATCATGTATTCATGATATTTAAAAGTTATTTGACATGATTAAGATATGATTTTTATACTGTTTACACTATACTTCTTTGTAAATAATGTACATATATTTTAATATATATATATATATATATATAAATAATACTTTTAATTTAATCTCTTTAAAGTAATTATGAAATTAAGTTTGAATATGTGTTATATCCAAGCCGATAAACTCAACCACTATACTCAGGCCATTTAAAGTTTCTTTAGGTAGTGATATTCAGACTCATAGTAGCACAGGTGTGCTATATACCAACAAAAGAAATATTCAATTAAAATGGTACTTAAAGAAATATATTATATACTCGCATCCATTGTCCTTTACCCATGTTTGTCCTTGAGGTTGTTCCCATCTAAGTGTCCTACCATCCTTTGCCAATTCCCTTTTTCTCCCTCTTATGTTTTTTGGTTTCCTCTTTTAGGAACTCAAGTTGTGCTTTTGACACTATTCCCTAATGAGTTCCAATAGAATTAAACTTAGGTTGGGGTATTGGGTGTTAACGATCAATTTTTTTTAAAAAGAGGCAGCCAATACTGCTTTGTCCAATGGCAGCAATGTAATGTTTGAAAATTGTTAATATTTTCTTTGTAACAGCTATACTCTGTTAACTTTTATGTGTTTTCTACGCACTTTTTTTTGTACCTTCTTCCAAATGTATATTACAAACTACCTCTAACACCGAAAAGCGGCTTTACTTAAAAATATATAATAGTACTTAATAAAATCTTCATCATAAATGATTGTAAAGCTTGCATACCCTGAATTTGCAAAAAAAATATAATTATAAACATACTTTATTAAACCTATATAAAGTAGCCCCATGGCTTCTTTGGTACTGACTGACAGCTTTAAAAAGTTACCAGCCCAAATTATGTATCCCTAAGCCGAACCAAATGATCTGCAAAAACATGTGTTTAGCAGATGTCACTTTTGACAGTCAAAATTTAGGTATTTACCTAAATATTGACTGTCCTAAGTCAGCTGTGAGCTGTTAGTCAGCACCAAAGAAGTCATGGGGCTACTGTACCTAATTTAACTGATGATACAACTTAGAATTTACATGAAGTAGGTAATATTTTAACCCATACACATCATTGACATTTCTCTTTAAATTTTCATTACGCACTTTCTTTTATCAAATTTCAATATGTTTTCAAATAATGATAAGTATTAACGAACTAAGTTACTACAATGTTAAAATACCCTTACCGTTGTATCAATACAAGGAAGGTTTATCGTATGGATAGTGAAATTAAGGCTTGCAGTGAAAAAAAACCACTTATTATAAAATTAAGGCTGATTTTAATTTAATTTCACAAAGTAAATCTCACAACAGTTAAAATAAAGATATAAGGGTCAGTTCTCGTATTAATTAACTGTATTATTGTAAGAAGATATTATATGTCATCAGCCCATAATAGAGCAATACCGACTAAACGGCCGGCATTTGTTGGTGGAGGATAGTGCCAACTTTTGTGAATAGAGGGTGTCATTTGGTCGGCACAACGAACCCTACGGATGTTAATCTCAGTTTTCTAGACCGGAGTCGCTACCTTATAATCCAAGTATCTCCTTATTTGTTAATGTAAAGGTGTCTCTAAATGTTCAGTAAGTTCAAGGATGAGGACCACACGGCTGTCGAGTTAAAGGAGGAAGTTCAGTTCCAACTCAAGATGAAGGTCAATCTGGAGGTGACGCTACCCGAGAGAATTGTCATCGGTCCATTCATCGTCAATGTGGATCCTCTGAAACAGTTCCTGGTGGGGAAGAGAAAAGACATGTACATCAAGCTGCTGGACATGTTTGCTGAAAGACAGAGGGCAAAAGTGGAGGAAGTGAGTTAAACAAATGAAGATCATTCAGATTTCAGGGTACATTTTAGCCACTGCACCCCGAGTGATTACTATCCTAACATTTTATATAAATTATATATAAACCATACATATTAATCATCAAAAATGACCAAATTTTAATTACAGAAATGTTACACTCCTTTGAAACTAAACTTAAGTAATACTAAATTATAAAATATACAAATATTATGAATTACGTTCCCCTGATATATATCGATCGTTGCTATTTACGAATGCTCAACAGTCTAAATAATCTTAGAGAATAGGGTGGCTGGGGTTTATTTTATATTTTTAAAATAAGTTTCCCAGGTCAATTGACAAAAAAGAGCCGTTTTCTATTTCAGACTTTTTCTCTTCTGAACATGGAAATTAATTAGGTTCACCTTTTCAAACAAATTTTAGTTTTTTTTTACTAGAAAATCTTAGTCAGAAAGAAGCCTGATTTGTGAAATATTCTAAATTCCATTGTTGGAGGTCGGAGTAGGCTATCTAAGAGTTTATCAGAAGCCAGTAAATGTAGAGTAGCGTTTTTCGCTTTATTGAGAGCTACTTAGTAAGTCAGAAAAAGGGATTAGGGCATGTTCATTCTCAACAGATTTGTGAAAAATGACACTAGTTTTATTTAGTCCTTTAATAGTAAAGATAAAATTTAATCTTAGCAAGTGCAGTAGGGAAACACTAACTACCTGTAGCCCAAACATGTTAAATTACAATAATGTGTTTATACTGATCACGTGACACTTATGTGAAAGTACAATACAAGCAATTATTGTACCAGGAATATTACGTTTAGCGTTCTATAAAATGGTGTATTTAGGTGTTCTGGTGCTTGTTCCTGTAAACAATTTGATGATTTTAGTAGTTTAAAAAAATTAAAACTATTAAAATTCTTTCTATTGGATTACATTTTGTGTAATACATTAAGTTTATAGTATCTGTTTGCTCAAAACTAAATTTATTTATACAAATCAAGAACATAGCATCATAAACTCTACCATAAAAATAAATAATTTACCATTGCAGGTTCTTAATGAATACCAAATTATTATGAGGAAGTTGAATGAAAAACCAGTCTCCATTGAGAATATATTTGAGATAAAAGAATGGATAGACACAATTCCGATGACCGTGTCAACACAAAACGAGATCATGAGGACGTTAGCTTTGGTGAGCTCACGAAATATAAATATTTATACTTTGATGTTGCAGTCTTAATAACATTTATTTATGATCATTTGTTTCATTAAACACATATTTAATTTATATATTTAAATTTATTCATACAAATTAATGGTTATTCACATAAATAATTATTTATGTATATATACAATTGTATATTTATTTATATAAATTTAAAAATTAATATATTTTTATGAATATATTTGAATTATATATTTATGCAAAAACATACATATATTTATATAGATATATATTTATTTTTACAAATAGGTATATATATATATATATTTGCATACGTTAATGTATAAATTTATTTATATGACTATATATTTATATAACCATGTATAAATATATATGTTTATATATACATACACACTTATAAATATATATACATTTGACATATACTAGGTGCTGTGCGATTAAGCCTTTTTCACTTCGAGTTGATTTTGAATGAAAATGAATTTTTTTTCGAGTTCAATAAGCATATAGCAATATTTTCACAATATATATTTAGAGTTGAATTTCTGTAATATAGCCAGCTATTCATAGACCATTAAGCAAGAACATTTTTTTTTGTTACATTTTTTTGTGGAAAAATTTAAAATCATGAGAATTCGATTTTTAACATAAATTTAATATAAATTTGTACCATTTTTTAAACTAAATAAAAGGAAATATTGATGGTTTCTATTTGCAATGAAACCAAAGTTTGAAATTGTATAGAATCAACTAAACCAGGAATTTTAATGAAAAAGATCAAACATTCCTCAAAATGTTCGAATTTCGTTGAAATCTTCAAGCTTAGTTCAAGCAGACTCTACTCTAACATGAATTTTTGATAACCAACAAACCCTTAATAAATAATAAATAAATATATATATATATATATTATTAGATTTTAAACTTATATTTTACTCTAATTTTAAATAGTAAATTTCAAGTTCTTTAGTTAACTAGTTTGATATATTTGATGTTATATATTAATTTAAAAATTATTGTTTTGATTAACAAAATGTTGTTGCATTTCACTTTTAATAAATGATCCAACTAACCCCCAATTTCAGGAGTATGATATTCTGGACCAGTTCTGGTATTCGCTCAACCAAGAGGACTTCGATGCCAAGTGGGAAGGATTGTTCTATCCGGTGAAGATCCAGGCTCAGATAGAAGCTACATTCCTCTCATTGGAGGAGGAGACGGAGAAGTTTGAGAAGCTGCAGCTAGGTGATGAGTCCGCACTCATGGAGAAGATAGACCATCTCACTGTGATGGTCACACGCATGGCCAATGAAAGAGACATTGAAAAGGTATGGATAGGAGATATAATTTTACTGTAATGGTCTCACGAATGAATAATCGCATGCTCATATGGAGACGATAGATCACAACTTTATCAGTAGAATGTAGGCCTATAATATAATTTAATTGTTCTCATAGGATGGTAGTATGTAAGAGTGTGTTAACGCCCACATTGTTTCATGGATGTGAAGAGTTTCTTTGCCATGAGAGACACAAGAATAAGATGAGTGCAGTTGGAATGAGATATCTAAGATACATATGTGGAAAACCTCGTATGAACAGAGTCAGTAATGAATGGGAGCTGAAGGAGTGCGGTTTGAAAGGGAATCCTACAGGTCAGTGTGAAAGAAGCGTCCCACGTTGAGTTGAGAATGATGAGGTGATGAGTGTGGTTTGAGTGACGAGACAAATATATGAAGGTAGAGTGTGTGGCTAAAAAGGAAGGGACAGGCCATGTAAGACATATTTATATTATCTAGATGAACGTGTGAAAAGGATGAACTTTAAGAGTCTTAGGAATAAAAGAAAATGTATGACTCAGTGTATGAATGTTGTTGAAGTGAAAGGAGTATGAAATGATAGAGATGTGTTGAGAAAGTTAGTGAGGATGGGGTTGTTTATTAGGTATACTCACAGTTTATTAACAACCCTGGAAGGGAACGGTGTTATTAGGTATGTATATCATAAAATACTATCAACAATTATATATAATTATTTAATACTATTATATTATATATATTTATCTCAATCTACATGCTGTGAGCACGCAAGCGAGCTATACCGACCGAGTAGCTGTCATCGTTAGCGATGATAGTGCCAACTTCTGCGGATTAAGGGTGTCATGGGGTCAGCACAACGAACCCTCCAACCATTTATTTCAGTTTTTTAAACCAGAGCTTCTTATTCTTTATTCAAGTAACTCCTCATTTGTCCTCACTTGGCTGAGTTTGACCTGGTTTCAGACCCACTAATTCACAAATAATCAAACCGGGGACCTCTGTATCTCTAGACAGGCAGTGAACCACATAGGTAGTATACATAAATAAATTAATATATTAGCATTAATATATAAATACTATATATTATAAGGTAGGAAGTACGTAGTGAGGGGAGACCATATTATAATCCCATGAAGACCATTGAGACATATTTTAATTACATAATTAGGTAATCAATCTTGCGCTTGGTTTGCTGCAGCTCTCAAAATTTAATTGGCTTACAACATATTATTTTGGATTCCAAATGTTGTGATGATAGTTTGATAAGTTGATACAACGTTATTAAAATTTTAATAAGTTATTTAAAAAATCTCCAATACAAGCATACATACTTTCTCATACGGTTCATTATTAACATTAACTATTGACATTAGTAGTAAATTTTAAAAAATATAACCAATAAACCACTTTAAATAATTTTTTCTTGGAAAAACAAGGACATTATCCGGTTACTCTACAGATATAAACCTTGATGTGTTGGCAGGAAAAGATACAGAGATATCAAAAATTTTGACTATCTTAGGTAAAGGTGGAGAACTGCAGCTAAAAAATCGCAAGACAGATGACTCAATGATTCTATGACTGTTAGATAAATTAAATACATGTTTTATATAGCCTACAAATCCTACATTTGTGAACGAAATATAATATTTGGATAAACAATAAATAATATATCATATCATGTTTTGATGTACCAATAGGAGAGTCCCTTACACACTTTGTGAAATATGTGTCAACTTCACCACCCATCTTTTATCACCCAATTTTTGTCAACATGCATTATTTTTGCTAAGTTAATGCTGGTCATTGCTTGATTTTCATTGTTGGCGATACACATTTAAGCCACTTTTCAGAGATTTATTGTGGGTGGCTATGTTTATAACAAGTTTACCATCAAGTATAAGAAATAATAAAGTCATAAATATAGATTTTTTTGGAACGACCATTGTTTCTGCTACATTGGTGCTGGTCATTATCTGATTTTCTTAATTTGTTCTGAAAATTGGGGAGGCTTGATAACCATTTCTTTTGGTTGACTAAGCTCATACCAGATTTTGGTAAATAAAAGTTAATATTTGGTCATACTACACCTGACACATTCTAGTTATAGCCTTAGTGACAATTAATCCACCACAATGACAGCTTATTGAACACTTTTGACACGTGCTTGTTATTATAATCCTTCTGAAAAATTTAGCTGTAGCATTTCCTTCTGGGTGTAAAGTATGTGCGTGAAACGACCCATAGAATCATTGAGGTCCACCTATGTTCCAGCTAGCTAGCAGAAAAAGTTCTTCAAACCACAACACCTCCACCACTATTTTTTATCGTCATAACTTTATATATATGATTATATTTACAGTACAGTGATCTTAGAAATGAGTGCTATAGTTAGGCAGGTGCAACAAATGCACAAGTACAGAGTCCAGAACTAAGGGGGCTCGGAAATATAGCTAAAAAAAACTGTTAATTATAAATATCATTTAACATTTCCCATTCATGTGTATAAACTGAAAAGAAGTAAAATGAGGATAATAATATTAATAGTAATAATAATAATAGGTATCATAAAAAATTCTTGAACTTACACCTGGATTTTCTTAAAATATACACTTGGAAGACCTTTTACTAAATATAAACATATTCTCGTGCTGCCGACATTGATAGCGCTTTATTTTACTATTCTTAATTTATAACTCTGAAAAGTGATCGCTGACGATCACATGACTTGCCGTATGAAAACAGGCTGTAAATGAATACATGTCACAAACTTAAAGAGTGTCTAGGGGGTCCAAAGTAGACCAACTTTTAATAAGGAATTCGTGTCCGGAAATGCACTGTTTGCGCGTTGAAGACGAAAATTTTTAGTACTTTCAGTAATAGGAATAATCCTTTATTGGCTTACATTACATAAAAAAGTTTAGCAATGCCAAAGTGGATGGCTAAAATAATAATTGCTCAAAATGGCATCCACCAATGGCGATGTAAGTATTGCACCCGCCGGGGAATATGTTCTGTTACACTCTTTAAATAATGTCAGGCCTCATTTGGATTCCTTGCCCCGAGGCGAAAATGCGTGTTAGCAGATAAGTTTCGACAGGGGTTTCACAGACTAGGCTTTTCATATGTCACCACAGGTAAAAAGTCTAGCGTAGTTAGGTCCGGGGAGCATGGAGGCTATTATACTGGTCCCCCCAATCAATTCATCTGTCTCCAAAGACCTGGCTGATGAGGTTTCGAATAGTGAGTGAAAAGTGTGTTGGCGCACCGTCTTATTGTAGCCACATATGTTGATGAATTCATGACGGTACCTCTTCCAACAATCCTGACAACACTTCTTGCGGGAATATCAAATAAACGGGGCTGTTGAGACGGGGTGGAAGAAGGTACGGATCAATTGCTGTTGGAATCTAGTGGAGCGAGTGACGTGAGGGTTTTCTTCGTCCCAAACATGGCTGTATCTGGAGTTGAAAATGCCTTCCCTGCTGAAGGAAGCTTCATCGGCAAACAGAACAAGCTATGGACATTCAACTTGCAAGACGCAACGTTGCACAAACCAGCGAGAAAAGTAAACTCGTCATGGAAAATCAGATGGACTCATTGCTTGAACTTTCTGTGGATGGTAGGAGTGGAGCCTATGTTGTTCATACAGAATCTTCCAAACGCTCATATGATTAACACCCATGCCACGTTCAAAGGTTTGGCTGCTAATGAATGGGTTATGTTCAACCATATTACCAAATACTGCAGTAAGGCGTTTCCTACAAAACCAGAAGTTAGCCATGATCTACTGCAACAGAACGTTAAGATAATTGGTGTGTTTTAGCAAAACACTTGACATTTACAGTGGTCGATTCAACTCACGTAATAATGACGTGGCAAATGCAACGCGTTATAATTTTATTTTGTCCAAAGTGTTGTAATATATAATGTGCTAATGGTGCGTTCATGACGAAGAATTCCTTAATAAAAGTTGGTCTACTTTAGACCCCCAACGTACCCTAAAAGTTTTTAGCATATATTCACTTACAATCTGTATGAATATTTCTTATACTGGGTGGCTAACATTATATAAACGTAAGACACCCATGATAAAATATTAATAAGTACCTTACATTTTCAGCACTTTCGATGAAAATAGAGCACTAACCAGCATTAATGTTAACAGAAATGATGCGTATTTTTTTAATTCGGGAGGCTAGAGCTTGAGTGGCCGTTGACACATATTTTGTGTTGAAGCACAAAATTAATACAACTCTAAGTGAATACGGGAAGAAGAAAAAAAGAGCAGAAAACCCGCTTTTGTTTCTTGGAAAATATATTCGGCAGGAATGTAATTCACACTTATCTCTACACCATGTACTTTATTTAATGTGCAATTTGTCTATATAATCTAACCCTGTCTTGGCCTGACATAATATTATGTCCTGCTTAGTTTCTGTTGTACCTACAAATGTTACTGTAAAATCAATAAATTTCATGAAATCGATATTTCAAATCTATATTTTCAATAATCACTTCAGTCACATCAATAAAACTAAGAAAAAAAATTAGGCTAAGATGCAAAATTAATTCGAAATAGTGGCGTTGTATAATTTAATAGATATAATCAAATCGGGGTATAAAAATAAAATTATTCATGCAGGGTGATTTGTAATTGTATACAATAAATTAGTGCAGTGGAATCTACACTGAAAAAGAAACTAAAAGTCTGATGACAATACATTGCCGGGACCGCCTCGTTATCGAAATATGGAAACATTACAGGGTAGTATTGTTCACGTGTCATTTGGCGTACTGGAGACATGGAACTTCACACTCGGTTATTTGATGTGAATTAAAGTGGCCAGTAAAATGGGGTACCAATATACAAACGAGGAACTAACAGATATGATTCTGATTTACGGGGAGGAATGACAGAATTGCGCTGCCACTACTCTTACTGGGGATGAGTCGGTACCTTTAGTGATACATCGATACGATCGATACTTGGGAGTATTGAGTGTCTAGTAGTTGATTTAAAAGTGTATCAAGTACAGAAAAATAGAAACATCTAGAAAAATCCTTGCAAAAATAGAAGAAATGGCAATGAAATCGATTAAAAATATGTTTGCTAACCCACAACAATATAATATGGGATTGTAGTCTCACCACATTTAATTGGTATGCTACAGTTTATAAATAACAAACTTGGTGGTAATCTCTCAAAAACTGCAGGCGTAGCGTTGGTGTAGAGTTGGCATAGCACTACTACTCGGCTGCCTGGTATCATAGGCCTACGTGCGATGCGATCTATCTCGTGTCACATCACAAAGAGCTTCTTTGAACTTTGTTCTCCACTGCCACGTGCATATAGACAATAGTATGATATAGTGGAGGTGTTAAATCAAAAAGGACGAACTTACAGCCGATTTCACGGAGTTGTGAGATAGTAAAACGAGTCATTTTATAAGGTCGTGGCCGCTCAATGTTTGCGTGTTTTTTGTGTGTGTCGAGGACGGGTAGTAAAAGTCCCTATGATATCAAAACAAAAGAATGTGCGTGGACTACTGTTGTGTTCTTTCCCTTCACGTACCCGTGTTTTAGGAAATGAAGGATGCAATGCGGGAAAACAGCCCACCTTATTTTGGGAAAGGAAGTTTAGTTTAAAAAAACTTTAAACATTAAGGACAACTATATGTATATTTCAGAAATTTGTCTTGGTTTAATTTACGTGTAGCTTGTATAAAATAATATTATTTTATAGTTATAGCTTAATATTTGTAAAATATTTTCAAATATCTAGTTGTGCTAATGATTGTGGTATGGTAATTATGTGTCTTATCTTAACTTAATAAATAAATTAGAAACAATTTTTTTTAAATCAGTACATAATCCAACGAACGCGACAGTCGTGGCGTAGGATAAATGAATTGTGCTATGAGTGCAATGGTGGACACTTCTAACATCACCTATGAACGTGCAATAATCCACTAGCCAAGTCAATAAAAAAACTCTACGACATTACGGTAATCTCTCTCAGATCTGGTCCTATCACTCTCTAGATAAATAAATGCTCACGGCTATATGATGTTATAAGACTCTTAATTTATTTTTCAGTGTACATTCCACTGCACCACTTTATTTTATACAATTACGAATCATCCTGTATATGATGAAAAATGATGTAATTGACTCATTATTAAATCTGATTATAAATTTTAAAATATTTAACATATTATAAATATGTTACTGTATACACATCATCCAGAAAAATATAATGTAATTTTATTTGTTTATCCTGAGTGTACTATAATATATTATGGATCCTTACATTGCAGGTTCATGAGCTGGGTGTAGATTGTCGCCGTATTTGGAAGAACATGAAAGAGTGTCAGGATCAAGGTCTTCTCCTGAACCAGAGGCAGAAGTTGTTTGGCGTGCCAGTAACCCCCTTTGAAAACCTCACAAAGCTTATGAAGGAGTTTGAGCCGTACAGGAATCTCTGGATTACATCATCAGGTATATATTTTAGAGCAGACTTTTCACATGGATATTATAACAATAGCAAATTGTTTGAAATTAGTAGTACTTTTTATATATAAATAGCATATATATATATATATATATATATCAACCGGGTGGATGAGTATGCATTTATATGACTCTAATTTACCTTCTAAGATAAACCTCACCCCAATAAAAGCAGAAACATCATTCAAATGAATACTAGATATTATTTGCGAAATATCATTAGATTTATATCATACAATGAGAGATCACGACGTGGCCCTAATAGTGCCTAAATACTGGATTACTACATAATACATTAATGAAGCCATTTACTTGTTCACGTGCTCTTCACCTCTATTAGAAGAAGTAGTGTGAGATTTTTCCTTCCATATATTTTCAATATAATTGTATGTGTATGTCCTCACAGTCTATTATTCCTAGAACAATATCAAGAAGTTAAAATTAAACTACAATGTTTGAAGCGTAGTAGAAAAAATTTAATGTACAACAACTAAAGTATAAATAAAAAATTGACACCAATGGATTGTGAGAAGGGGGAATTAGCTTTAGCCAGGCTCCTACTAGCCCGTTAAGGGGTTATAGTAATAATAAAATCGTCTTTATTTGGGTGATGGCAAGGTAAGTTCCATTATTACACTTATAAACATTTATAACTAATGTAAAAACATAAGGATATAATATGAATATTATTATTTAATATTTGCTCTGTCTTATAACAGGTTCATTCCTTTTGACAGTGAACTTAGATTGCTAATGCACCCTGTCCTTTGCCTCCTCCTTGAGCTTTCAGAATTCTCTTCTTTCCTTCAAGTCATCCAATATTTGAATCCCCCTTCTTCCTAAGTTCCTATTTCCCTTAACCATTTCTTCTATGACTTCGTGCAGAAAACATTTCCTCTTAAGGATGTGCCCCATATTGTTTGTTAGGTTTGTACTAAAGAATTACATCTAAAATTGTTCTATTACTACCCACTTTTCTTAGGACTTATTCATTTGTCACCCTGTCTATCCACTTGTTCTTATGAAGTATTATCCAGCACAACATTTCAAAGCTCTACAATTGTTTCTTTTCCAACTTTCTTCTCTATTTAACGCGAGGCTCTAAATGTAGCAATTCATTAGTTTCTTCCTCAGGTCCAAACTCAACTTGATTGTCAACAATAACCTCTTCTTGTTAAAATCTTCCATGGCCACGGCTATCCTGGACCTACTTTCCTTGGTACTGTAGGTATCTTTTGGAAGTAGACTTCTCAGGTACTGGAATTGTTCTATGTTTTCTAGCTCCTGATTTCCAATTTTATTTTTCAACGGCTTTTCATTTTTTGAACTCACCATGCCTTATGACTTCTAATTTGATTTACATGCCATATCTTCTCCATATCTCTACCTGCAAAACTTTTTTTTGCCCATCAATGCTAAATAACCTGCTTATTGTTTTGTATTGGTGATGCATCCCGCTATCCTGAAATTAACACGTCTCTACATGGCTTTCATGACCAGCCACTATCCATACAAGTTGAACAGACTGGGTGGCAAACAGAATTCCTGCCACACGCCTCTTCCTATCTCTAAGTTGTTTGTTTTTCCATCATTCAGCCTAACATTAACTCACTATCCCAGGTACAGGTTCGCAATCAGCTTTCTTTCCCTCCAGTTGGTGTCAATATTCTTTAGTATTTTCATCAGTTTCTTCCACTTTACTCCATCGAACGACTTTTGCCAGTCGATGAAACAGAAGTATACTTCTTCCTTGACTTCCAGAACTTTCTTTATTTTAAAAATAGCCCAATGGGATCTATGGTTCCTTTTACTTTTCTAATCCAAATTGGTATTTTTCCATCAACCTTTCTATTTTCTGTTCCAGTGGCCTGTTGAGTATTCCTGCCACGATCTAACCCACCTGAGAAATGGAGCTGATGGTCTTGTAGTCATATAATTTCTTGGCCTACTTATTTATCCTTAGAGCCACCATGAGCATATCTAGAAAGTCTTTGGAACATTATGCTGTTTCATAGAGCCTATTTATGAGTTTTTTCAGAGTTATCAATCCGTTTTTCCCAGTTCCTTTAGAAGATTAGCTGGTATATTGTCATCTCCTACAGCTTTCCTTCTTTGCATGTCCTTTATAGTTCTCTCCACATCAATCTTTAAAACCCTGAGTCCTTTTATTTCTTCCTCTACTTCTTCTTATGCTTCAATCTATAGGTTTCCTGGTCAATTTTCCTTGTCTGTAAAACTTTCCCAAATTGTAAGAACCTCTTTATAATTTGTTACCCCCTGACCTTAGATTTTTCTATTCTTATTGATCGCACACCTTTGTTCCCTCCCAATTCCTTTATTTTCTAGTATATGAGGTCATATATTCCTTTTTATTCAGTTCGGTAATCTCATCGTATATCTTCTCTATATATTCTTTAATCACTTTGTCTCTTTCTCTTCTTTACTTGTTGTTTAGCCTAATTTATTCTTCTTTTTGACGTGACCTCTTTAAATATATTTTTTCTTCCACTTTATAAAGCATTTATGTTGCTTCCAAAGGCTTTCATTCATTCTTCTCCACTTTTCCAACATTTTCATTTAGCACCTAAACATACTCTAAACACTATTCCCCTTCTTTCCACTGTTATATTTTCTTCTCCCCCTTTACATAGCTTTTGTTCTATGGACTTTATCACAATATCACACCTGCTTCTTAATTTTCCCAAACCACACCTCTGCTTTATCTTGCTCATCTTTTCTATCCTTCTCAATTTTGTTTCAATGCATGCCACCAGAGCAGGTTGTGATCCAAACAAATGTTGGCCTCGAGCAATGTCCTCACATAATTCACTTCATTTATGAACCATTGTTTGACAGGGATGAAGTTTAGTTGGTATTTGTAAATTTTTTGTAGCACCACGTCTTACTACGTATTCAGGTTATACGTTACCATTTGTTAATGTCTCCTGGACTCTTAGATGTATATTGTGTATATTTTGTCTTCCGTTTCTTGAACAAGGTGGTTGCTACCAGGTCATCCCATTGGTCGGATTCGATGAGTATCTGCCCTTTGTTGTTTCTCTTCCTCAAACCATGTAGCCGTTTGATCTTTATTTTTTTAAATGATTTAAATACAAAACACATTGATCTGTAAATAATTTAGTATATTTATTAACATACTAGACTATAGATAAGTGAGAGAAGCAACCCTAGATAGTAATATGAGAAAATATAAACATACACAATCATCACAAGTTTGAAATTAAAGTAGGTAACATTTTTAGCTCAGTTAAAATAACAAAGATTTCATAAATATATTGTATCATGTACTAGCCACCCCTCTTCACCCTTAATTGACACAACTGTCCTAAAAGCTAAATACCAATAATTCGATTTGTCGTCTCCTTGAAACTATCTTCTTATCGAGGATGGGCGGTGGGACTTTTTGTGTGTAGGGGGTTTGTGGGGACCTGCCCCCCCNCCCAGTAAATGTTCCAAAGTTGGCTTCCCCTTAAAGCTAATTGCATTTGTCCTCCCTCTTACCAAATCTTTGAAAATTAGATTATTTATGTATACTCTTTGGAGTAGTCCTCCCCAAAGATATTTTGAAATTTTGATTACTCTAGAATGTATTTGAAATGGTCCTCTTTCAGAAAAATTTGGAAATTGGATATTTATGTTGTTATTTTTAGAAGTACTTGCAGTGAATTTAAAAAAAATCATATTAAAGTTACCATTTAAAGTGGTATTCCCTTAGACATTTTTGAAATTTGGATACCCCTTGAAGTTATTTAGAGTGCTCTTCACCTAGATTTGTTCAGACATTTTAATGCCTCTATAAGCTATTTAAAGTGGTATTCTAAAAATATTAAAATAAAAAAATAGTATGTCTTTAGATGCTATTGTAATGATCCTCATCTAGATGTTTTTGAAAGTTATATGCCATTATAAATAAGTTAGTGTGGGGTCGTTGTCACCTTTTTAAAAAAATTATATGCATCTGGAATATACAGTCGTGGGCATAATTATCTGATGGTTTTAAAGTTCCAGAAATAAGGACACACTGCACGAGATAATTTTCTTTAAGTGGAATACATTACTCACTTCTTTGAGATTAATTCAAACAGAAGCAAAAGCTGATACACTTCTAGGAGATTAAATAATTAATTCAAACTCAAATTGATATAACCCAAAAATAATGTATTTCAAGTGGTCAGCATTTGACACTACACATCATCAGAGTCTTTGTCTGAAGATTAACATCGTACACATAATGATATCCTGTCTGAAACTTTCAATATATCTTTTGATGCGCTGCTTCAGGTACTCTACTGTTGTCAGTTTTGCCAACGATTTCTTTCAAAATTACCCAAAGGAAAAAGTCAGGTGGAGTAATATCTGTAGATGTTGGAGGCTAATTCAGATCACCACATTGGTAAATAAGGCACCCTGTAAACAGTTGATGAATAGTTTCCATACTCAAATGAGCTGTATATGGTCTCGCTCCGTCATGTTTAAACAATGCGCTCTACATGTTAACAATTTTAGGGGCAAAAAACTCGTTGATCATGGCGGTGTAGTGTTTTGTATTCACTGGAACCGCACTCCCATTATCTTAAAATTAATATGGCCCAATAATTCATGAAGATAAGATGGCACACCAAACAGTCACTTTTGGGCTATGTAATGGTCTCTGGTGATGTGAATGGAGATTTATCCTCCCCAAGAACCAATAATTGTGTCTTTTCCCCTACCCCGTGAAGATGAAAATGATTTTCATTTGTTCAGAACAGATTGTCCAAAATGTTCTCGTAAGCAATCAGATCCAATAATGCCTGGCAACTATCGACCCATTGCTGCTTCCGCGTATCGGTAGTGGTAGCAAAATTTGGATTTTGAGATTTGAGATTTTCAAAGACTATACTGATAATAATATGCAATAATATTGTAAGTCGTTTTAAGAATACACATGCAGAATAAATAATAATATATATTTTGTATAGTTTCTGCAAAATGATTCCTAAGTACCGTTATAATAGTTAATAAAATCAGAAGAATTAACCATTAACATGGTTACATATTTTGCTTCATATTTTGGGAATAGTGTATTCATTTTTATAAACTGAAATGAACTTTTATAAAATTATATCGAAGAAAACAGTTTAGTGATATTTTCATCAGATAAATATATTAATTAATTGAAACAATGATTTGCCCCTATTTTCTACCACCATTCAAAGAAATAAACATGGCGATTTTGGACACTTTCATTGCACATTCATTTCCATGCAAGCTATTTATACTGCAACCCGCCTCGGTGGCGTAGTTGGCTAACGCGCTTGTCGTGTTGAGCTCGGCTGCTGAGGACGGGGAGATCGAGGCTCGAATCTCGGTCGGGTGAACTGGGAGGGTTTTTTCCTAAATGGTTTTCCACTCTCCATCCACGCAAATGCGGGCTCACTTCCTCTAATTCAACCTTCCCAATTCCTAATCCATTAGAGTAATTAGTACTTAAAGCGTATAACCCGAATGGGTAATAAGACGCGGTGCTAAATATTATGATTATTATTATTTCTACTGTGCATTGGTCCCACAGTTTTATAAACTATTTAGTAATAGCCAGGTATTTGTTGGAGTATGTGTTTACTCAGTTTTGTTTCCAAATATCGGAGTCATGTCATTGGTTGACTTTTTCACCGCTGCTAGTGTTTTTTCAGTTGGGCTATACTGAACTGTAGGGATTAAAGGATTTTTTTTCCGCAAGGTTGTATAGGCTGATTATTAAAATTATCGTACATTAGGAGACATTCTTGAAATGTTGGAGAAACAACTGGATGGTTGATTGTAAAGGATGTAAGAGTAAATGTTCAGACCAAGAACTTCCTTGAAATTTGAAAGCGTTTCAAATGATATTTTAATTTACTAGTCATATTCCCCTAGGAATATTTTATATTATACTTCTTGATTACTTTCGTAAGCTTTATTTCTGTCAATTTTATTCCATCCAGATATGTTTTTTGTTATTATCTTTCGTTTAGATTTTAGAAATAACTTTTGCTTCCACTTTGGATTCGCTTTGGTGAATTACAACATAGGACAAACAACTTGAAGTTTGAGACGAGGAGTTAATGAGTTTTTCTGAAATTGTGAGGTAGAAAATATTTTCATCAAATAATTATTAAAACCTTTTTCATAATAATTGTTATTTAATATTACAGATGGGAATTCCATTAAAAAGCCTCAGCTCCAAGTTTCGACTTAAGTAGTTTGTTTTCCACGTGACGCACCTGTCATAAGAAGTAATATGCTACCCATATATTTTTATACCTACACTTTAAAAAAAAATATGCCAAGCTAAATGGTCGATTTTCAAAACCTTCACCAACGAACATCTATTAATCTTACACATGATTACATTACTATACATTCGATTTTCATCATAATTTTACCCACCTCATCATAAAATATAAGAAGCTAATAAATAAAGAGTTAATTTAAATTTCACTAAGCTTTTTCCGGTTTTTAGTTGAAACTAATATTTTTATATATACTAGTGTGATAGTACTATTACCACCAATATTGTTTATCTCCTTTGTTTTATGGAATTGATAACTTAAGAACAATAATATTTTAAAGTAAACTAAACTATGGAGTCTTATTCCAAAATTAATTCATCCCAAATTTTAATTGATACATCTGTTAAATAATGAACTATGTCATAAATTTATTATCTGTATCATTATAGGCGTATCTTAGATGGAACCATTCAGGCGGGTTTTATTTGAAGAACGATTGACAAAAGAGAAATCTACATAAATATACGTATTGTATTTAGTTTTGTTATGAGTACTAAAACCACCCAAATTCCTTTTGACATACACACTTTTAATGTTATAGTATAGTTGCCAATATGGTTGTTCCACCTTAAGGTATTGAACTTTGTAGTGGGCCTACAATGCATTGTTGTGAGTATTATTCTTGTTACAACACCGGGCCGATAATTTGAATTCTTGGACATTATTATTATTATTATTATTATTAGTAGTAGTAGTATTAGTAGTTATGCGTCTTACCACCCGTTCGGGCCATACGCAATGGACATTGTTGTAAGTACCATATTGATTATCATTGAACTACCTGGTGGTCTTGAGAAAAAATCGTTTGTGCCCATTCAAATTTGATTTCCCTGATTGAGCTTATTATTTATAGTACCCCAAGATTTACTTATATTAGTCCACACCCAAGTAGTAATATAATTAAGATATCTAATTATTAAAACCTCAGGCAGTTCCTACAATGGTTACACTAGAATGTGAATACAATTGAATATATTAGCATGGTTGTATAGTTATTGTCTAATACTTTGGTTATATTTTTTCAAATCTCCAAAACTGAAATTTTCTTTTTGAGGCGTGCCCACGCCTTTTCATACTTATTATTAGCTCGTTATTATCATAAAATATTAATTAGCTATTAACATGATTGAGCAAATTATAACACCATATTTCTTGCTGTGAGAAAGATCATCAATACCATTGGAAAGGTATCTTTAATACATCAAAGCTCTTATTAAGTGTTGTTTTTATGAATCTGTGTGTTGTAGCAGTTTTATTGGTATTTTTAATGGCGTAAAATTGGTCAAGCATGATCTAGTCTATGTGGGTTTGAAGTTTCTTAAACCGCTTTAGGTTCCGCGTGGTGGGTAGGTTGGGGAGCATAGCTGCCACGCAGCGGGAGTTTTCGCGTTACTACTAAGCAAGCATACTCAATAACTGTCAAGAAATCTGGCAACTACCCTTCACGGATTAGTCGAGCATGTGATGAGCCTCCAATCCTTACTCCAGCTGCGCTGACCTCAACCTTAAACCAGTTTAAAATGCAGTATAAGTTGTATAAAACAGGTCAAGTACAAGTAAATCCACGTTGGTAAATTATGATAGAACAAGACCACATTAACGTCTAGTATGGGAGCGTAGTTTCAGAAACCTTATGTCGTAGCAGATTTAGTGAAAAGTATATATATGGGTGGTTTAATTCGATTAATAATTCACTCTAGCTCAAGAATAACCATGGTGTCACTCTCTTATGTGTGGCACATACGCATGATGACGTCATAAAGATGACCACCATTGAATATTAAAGTCAATTATCTTGGTAAATAATTTACCAATTTTATTGTTCATACTCTCATTAGAAGAATATTAAAATTATCTACTAAATTATATGATACAGTATTTAACGTATATTCCATAGTTGCTGTGCTACAGTCCAAATAATAAAAAATATAGTTGGTAAAATCAATATGTTGGTGTTTATTTTAATAATTGCTAAACAAATACGCCAAATATGCAAGCGGCTTATTTATATTTGTTTTAGTTTGGCTTATTTCCTCTTCAATGCGTCATTATACATTTACATTGGACAAATACTTCCGGAGACATTGCGTTTTTGCGTGAAATTATGCGGGATGAGAATATGCATCGATCACTATATAAGATATTATTAATAAATGGCTAGAAGAAAAAATAGTGTATAAGAATATAAATATACGACCCATTATTTTAAAATATACTTAATTTCATAAAATAACCAATTATGTTATATTTAATACCAGAAAATTCAATCATTTCATTTGTCATCTGAGTCTTGACCGTCCAAACCACCACATTGTCACAACATATGTTATCCACATCACATATACACATCTCAGCCAGGGCTACATAGTAAGGCTAAGGCCACACGAGCGATTTTCCCCGCCCAGACCTAAGCTACAAATGTCGCGGCTGCAAAAGTCGAACAGGGGATGCTAGACGGAGCGATAAAAGCAGCTTAGTCTCAGCTGCAAAATTTATTTTTAAAAAAAGAGAGAGAGGCTATACAGAGCGACAAAAACCGCTTGTCACACCTCTTCAGTATTTTCTACATCTCAGTCTTGCAAACATCGTTCTTATTAATAATAGGCCTACCAGGTAAAATGAATTGCCAAACCAAGCTGTGTGATGTATGTGTAGCTGCAACAGCATTGATTAAATTGTAACGCTCACTCATGTTGTATATATAATATAGCTCACAATAAAAAATATAGCAGTTTTCTTTAAGGAAAAGAAGTATAAAAATTATCAAAACGTTTGTAACTGCACTTTAATGACAGAAGAACGTGGAGGCACAACCCTTGTGGAAGAACATCCCTCGGTTTTTGTCGCACGTGTGGCATGTAGAGAGGCGGGATATGTCGCCAGGAAAATGGACCCCGGCGCATTCCAACGCGACATGACCTTGAAGCCGCATGTGACGTGTCTCTGTCGTGCGATATTTGCCGCTCGTGTAGCATCCCACTATTGAAACTCATGGTTTTCATTTTTTTCGCGACAAAAACAGCTTCAACTCAGCGGGAAAAATCGCTCGTGTGGCCTTAGCCTAAGGGCTGTCTCACTACGGCTCTGGAGGTGGTCCTCTCTCATTCAAGACGTGACGTCACCGGCATGGTGGAGCTCGAATGACACACAAAGAACGCTCGAAAATTCCAAAACATAACTCACATTCTCTCGTAAACTACTTGAACAATCCCAGTCATTTTTTCAGAATTTGTTATAAAAACCTTTTAAGACATGAGGAAATTATAAAAATGCCCATATTCCAATTGGTTTGCTCTTAAAAAATTGTTTTCTAATGAAAGACCTATAATGAAGTTTTTAAAGCAGACACATTTTCTCTCTGTTGAAATTTTTTTTCCTAATTGAAATAGATGGGTAGTATAAGCGTACGAAATGATGACCATGAACTTAATTTTATTTAGATATAAGACTCATCTCTGTAGCTTAAATACTTTGCTCAGTTTGGCGTGTTTAGTTACGAGCTATTTTAGCGCGCCTGGTTTTAGATAGACTGAGGCTTGTCAGAAAGACTGGTCCGTCAATAATATTTAAAATAGTGATATTAATCACTATACAAAGTAGTAAATAGAATTAATTCAAGCCAAACCTTCTTGAAATTTACAAGAACCTCTAATAATATTGTTCATAATATAATAATAGTAATAATAACACAGAAAAATAAGTATGTAATATAACAATATAACAAAACTTATTAGAACAAAAACCAATCACATGTTTTTATTAACAGAATTATATAATACTATAATAGCCCTACCATAAGCTGCCTACATATACAAGCAAAACTAATACATACCACTCTATATACTAGTGTTGTTATAGTAATAATAATAATAATAATAATAATATAAAGAAGGACCAAGTTTGTGGCACAGTTTAACTTAACCTGTGTCCCTCTATAAAACATCAGTCAAAATATCCGCATTGTTTGATCTCTGTATTATCTTCTAGAACAAGTCCTTCGTCGAGAAGGTGGTTTCTCAAAAGTTTGATGTAGTGAGGCATGTCAGCAAAAACCCACACTTTTCTATCGCAGTCAGGAGGATTGATAAAATATGTGTTTTGTTGTGGTTATTTTGAGCTCCTTCCACAGTGTTTCACAGCCTCCTAAATCAGAAATAACGCCACATATTTTTATTCCTGAAGAATAGTTTTTGCAGCGCACGCGGAGAAAGCATATTTTTAGGCAATTATTTTTATACCTTGTGTAAAACTATCGAAATTTTTATGAGGAATAAATTAAATTTTCAAAATGAAATATAGCCTATGTTACTCGCTGATAATGTAGCTTTATATTGGTGAAAGAGTTTTTTAAATAGGTTTTAGTTTTTCAGCGAATATTTTAGCTAAATCTTGAAGTGTTAACAGTATTTGGTTTCTCAAGAGCTTGTACTGTACTTCCACCGTGCCATCTTATTTATAGTAGCCACACAAAAAGAATTAATGACTGGGCTATTTACTTTGGAGTATATTATTTCTGACTCTGGTAGGTTCTTCAGATAATGAATCAAATGACTCTTTGCAGTGTTGACAATTTAGAGACTTTGTCGCTAGACCAAGCGACTTCTACAGGTCTGAAACTACTAATTTTCATTTTTAGCGCCTAGCGACTAATCTGGTAACTGGTGACTTTCTTTAATTTTCTGTAAAGTTAATGCTCATTATTTTAAATTTTCATGCGGTCAAATTTTGATTTTATAACTACCATACTGCAAGAACGCATAATGCTTAGGTCTTCACAAGAGCTCTAAACTATCTGTATGTAATTCACAAATCACAATTACATCGTTCCAGGGATCACCTCAGTTCACTGTTTCCAACTATTATAACAGGCAGTCCAAGTGGGGAATCACCGCTCACCCACGCTCCGGTTGCGTAATACCTGGTTGAGCGACCAATCTGATGACTTTTAATCTTTCGTTTAGTGACAATGTATCAACTTTCTGGTACTAATCTAGCTACAACACTTATATGGTCATTGGTAACACTGACTTTCTGACTGACATTGATGCATTGTTCCACCTGTCTGAAACATTAATAGTGACACAACAGATAGTTCATGCTTACTAAGAACCTCATGCAAACATAGATCACGATGCGATCTTGTCACAATAAAAGGACGTGCGAATAGTGACCGGTCTGTAGTTTACTCGATAACAGTATTATCCACCTTCACTTTACTTTTTTTACTAGCACTGGAACACAATTACAGTTTTATTTTGGTGACCTGGTGTTGGACTTCTGTGTTGGGGGTCTGGGGTTCAATCCTTGGTCCCAGCATACATTTATACGATCGCCAAACCTTCCCTCACCTTTAACAAGACGTGTATTAACCACAACTTGTGAATTTGTGGGATGCCAGGCCCCCACCGTGGTTCGGATTCCACGTTAAACTGTAGGTCCTCCATTTCATCTCACAATCACCCTACCGTTACACATTAGCGTAAGTGCATATAACCCGGACGGGTAGTAAGACGCGGTTCTAATAATAATAATAATAATAGTTTTTTTTGTTTGGTGCCTAAATGTTAGTAGATCCACTGATAAGTTTTTCGTTTTTAAATATTTCATATAAATTACTCTAAAGTACGTTCATACTGTCAACATCTTTCGCAATATAATCACTAAAACAGTTTCTTCACCAAGTTAATCAGCTCAGCCACCTTATATGCAAATGGATTACCAATACGTTTAAGTTCACTACATAGCTTTGATATGTTTTTAATTGCGGGGGATTTCAGCCGCAACGTCAAGATGAGGCTTTATGACTCCATATGAACTAGATATACTCACCATAGATAATGTTATATTTGATATCCGTTGTAGATCTGGACCAGTTAGAAATCAACGGGCTAAACCTTTCGGATTTTGTGATATTTCTATCAAGAATCCAGCAACTTTCATGGTCTTATTTTGCTGTTCTAAAACTTCATCAGCGTAAGTGCATAGAATGAAACTCTTGATCTATTAACCACCAAGAATTATCTTTCAAATTCTTTCCAGATTTTTGTGTCATACAATTTTAACGCTTTCATAAATAAATACAATATCATAGAACAAAACAAAATTGTTAACTATGAACATGAAGCCATTGTGTGTTCTTAAGAAATAAGTTTAGGGTAACATGTTTTATAAGAAATTGTAAGAGCATAATTATTTTAAGGCTCATTCCAGCAGGATGTTAAACCACGTTTGTACATTTCCCTGTAAGTCAAGAGTATTGGGTTGCCATCCTGTTGAGAGTAGCATATAGCCGATATAGCTTGCATCCTGTTAACGAGCGAGCACGGTGCGACCGATGGACCTTCCTGGTTGGTGAAAATCGAGATCAGCAAGTTTGTGTGTGTGAATAACACACTTTGTTGAATGTTGGAAGCCATTCTGAGTGCATGTGTGGCGGTATCTAGCACGTCTGATAAAATGACGATATAAAATGTGATCTGGTAGTTCACCCCGCCAGAGAGACGATCGCGGGTCTAGAGAAAGGTTTGCTAGTCCCACTATCGTGCCTGCTCCTCTCGTCACGGGAGATCTACCCGGTGACTCATGTAGTAGTTTAGCATCTGAATAGGTTAATAAATATATCTTATTGGACTAACTCGCTAGCCTCATTCCCCACGAACCATCCATCCCAACCCCTACCGCTCAGGGTCCATCCTAACCATGTAAGTCTCTACGGTGCCCCGGTGGTTCTGTAGTAGGGTTGGCTACGTGGCACCCGGATAAAAGTAGTGACCTTACAAAGTGCAATATCCCCGAAAATATTTGCCCAATGTACATGTATAATTACTATTTTGGGAAGCAATACACCAATTTAAAACAAATGTAAATAAACCGTTTTCATATTTGGTGTATTTGTTTAGCAATTCTTGAAATAATCCTCAAAATATTGATTTAACTCACGATGTTTTTGATTATTGTGACTGTAGCACAAAAACTATTGAATATTCCTGAATGACTATATGACATAATTAGTAACTCATATTAATATCTTTCTAATGAGACTTCTAACCCGAGATAATTGAGTTGAATGAATATTCAATGGCAGCCACCTTGATGACGTCACCACATACTACACATGCAAGAGTGACACCATGATCATTATTGAACTAGAGTGACTTACTAATTGGATTAATTCACCCATATGTACTTTTCACTTAATCTGCTCCCAGACTATTGAATATATTTTACCAGATCATATAAGTAAGACATTA
This sequence comes from Timema shepardi, assembly GCA_902151425.1. NCBI lineage: Eukaryota > Metazoa > Arthropoda > Insecta > Phasmatodea > Timematidae > Timema > Timema shepardi. The sequence continues at coordinate 63,552 of CABFVX010001938.1, read as the reverse complement.
TTATTCCTTAGCTATAGTCATTTGTTAATGTACAATTTTAACTGTATCATTGTTCCTAATAGAAGTATCCCAAATATATCGGAATCTTTCAAATCAATTCAATTAATCATGACCTTCAGCATAGTTTCAAGATCAAGTGTTTATTATAACATAGTATTGCTCACATTGTTATCCTGTTATTCCAGACTGGCTACGATGGTCAGATATGTGGATGGACAATCCTCTCACCAACGTAGATGGAGATTCTATAGAGAAGAATGTCGCTGAAAGTCTCAGAACTATAGTCAAGTCAATACGAATATTCACTGATATTCCAGGTGAGCTTAATTTTACATTTAGTTTCTTACTGAAGCCCCATTCCATAATTATGATAGGATATTATAAATTTCATTTTAATACACACAGTCTATACAATCGATAAGTTATTTAAAATTAAATACTCTTTCTAGAATTTAACTAAGCTCTAAGAGAATCAATTATAAAGTAATAACTCTTTTATCCCCAGTTTTAAGTAATTAGGAAATAGTCCTTGTATTATACGCTATATTGGGGTTGAATCCTTTTCTATCATAAAATTCAAATTATTTTGAATTTGGTTAAAATTACTGGGTAAATTTAAGATTTAATAGTATATTACATTTGTATGTCATTATTGAGAAGCCAGTAGTATATTAGCTATGCTGGGTATTTTTCCAGTGATTGGTTTTTATAAACACTTTTACAAATGAGCAAGTGATCCGATCGTTTCTCAAAAAGTGTAGAAACCCACTTCAGTGGCCACGTAGTTTAACGCGGTACTCTCACAGTAGACTAGACTGCCGATGATGGGTTGATCGAGGTTCGAATCTCGTTTGGGGGTACTAAGGGTGGTTTTTCCCAAAATTGTTTTCCGCTCTCCCTCCCCGCTGATATGGATACACTTCCTATAAATATAACCTCCCCTAAAACTATTTGATTAAGTACTTATAACCCGTACGGGCAGTAAGACGCAGTGATAGAAAAAAATATTTAGAAGAAGTTTCTCGATTGGTCGACACCATGAAAGCTAAATTAGGGATAGGGTAGGACGTAGAATGCCTAAGGGAAAGTTAAAATAATTAATAAATTACTTTACTATATTCATATGTCAAGCTTTATCTTCATCTGCCACGCTTGAAAAATAATCTAAATATGTTGGAATAAATAGTATAAAAGGTAAAATATAATTTATAATCATTCTTATTTTTATTAATATTTACACCAAGTTAGCTATGTTTTTCTTATAAAAGTTTTTTCATCTGATTTAATACTAGCAATCCCACATGGCATTGCCCGTGACCCACTGTGGTATAATAATTATATAAGCCCCTCCCCCCCCCCCATATGGTGCCCAATTTTTCATGAGAATTTTATTATGAGATAACAAATATTTTCTTCAAATATTTGTTAAAAATAGCCTAACTAAAAAGCTAGTTAAAATTTAAAAATCCGGCCTCAGGGTGCACGGACCTTCTTCCGTCCGTCTATGTTGAAATGTCGTATCTCTGCGTGCCGTAAATTTGTCCGTGCATCGCACACACACACACACACACACACACACACACACACACACACACACACACACACACACACACACACACACACACACAGACTAACACTTCCTTTTATTACTATAGAGCACAGCTCCTATTCAATGGAACAGAATAACCTATTATGATAGTAGATTTGTAAAGAGAACTTTAATTAATCAGTTAATACGTATACTTAGTTTCATTCTTATATTTAGGCGACCCTTTATTATTTGTAATATTCTAAGAGCGTTGATCTGTGCGAAGAAATGCAAAGATCATTTAATCTAGTTTGGTGGTAGTTTGGAAATAGGAGCTGTAACTGTTATAAACATTCGTATTCAAGTTATAATCTACTTGAAAATATCCTAAAAACAACGTTTTACGTTTTTATAAAAAATATCATTTTGGTGGAGTGGACAGTCACGCTAATAATGAAATAATATTGAAGTTATTTACCTACTAGACAAATATCACGTGAATTTATTTGAAAATATTGATATTAAAATTTATTTTCTACCCTAAACATTCTAAGATGCACGTGTGAGGGGATGTATCTTATCAATGCTATAAATAGTATCCATAGTTCGTGTGGTTCTCTTGATGTTCAAATAAGGCTGAATGTGTTGTTTAGGAGTTCAAAAGATAGCCAAGGAAATCAAGGAACAGATAGACGACTTTCGTCCCCATGTTTCCTTGATACAAGCTCTTAGAGACCGCGGACTGAGACCAAGACACTGGGAGGAGATCTCTTACAAAACAGGTGTGTATATTAACATACCTGATGTGAAAAGAGTGACATGTGTTATCCATTACAACATTCAGGCTGCAGATTATTGTAATTACATGTGTGTCCGTATAGAGGGGACTTATTAAATTAGTTTAAAATTGACACTTGTGTATGTGAATGGAACCCGGGATCTTTGATTTAGTGTGTTAGTGCTACACCACTGAGTCATCCAGCTATTAGTGAAGAAGGACGAATCCTGAATGGCTCAGTGGTATAGCACTAGCACGCCAAGTCAAAGTAACCGGGTTCGTTTCCTGTGCCCAGAAGTAGTTTTTAAATTCATTCAAACTTTGTTAATAGTTTAAAATTAATTTAAATATTCCCAGTGTCATTATTAAAAACAAATTTCGGAACTAGATTTGCCCGCACCTCTAAATAGAACATTTCTGGATGTGGCTTCTATAGCAGTGTTATAATATTGACTCGATGCTTGCAGGGATCCAGATATCGATGACGGCTAACTTGACGTTCCGGAAGTGCCTGGAGGCGGGTCTAGGAGAGTATGCGGATGTGGTGGTCCAGGTTGCAGAATCTGCCGGAAAGGAGTTCGCTCTGGAACAAGCACTTACCAAGATGCAAACAGAGTGGGAATCTATTATTATTGAACTCACGGCATACAAAGATACTGGTGCGTATTTCCTCTCAATGACATTTATTCTTATATTAGCAACTTCCTTGGTCTTAATTACCTGTTGAGTTAAATCCCTTGCCTCAACTTTGGTAGTGCATCTGTCTAATGAGATAAGGGTAATGAACTACATTAATTGTACATGATCAAATAATATATTCCTTTTAACAGTGGTGAATTGAAGGTTAGTAAATTGAGTGTTGTGACTGTTAGGGCAGTATGGATTCGGGTGTTTGAAACTTCATGGTAATAAATTAATTAATAATGTAATTTAAAATATATTCTCAAAAAATTACAAACACTTTAAACAACAAATATGATGAAAATAATTACACTAATTCAAGAATAGTTTAATGTTTGAAAAATATCAGTCCACATCCTGTTGGAGGGTTTATTCCCGAAACGATGATTCTGGAAACACTCCTAATATCAATTCATAGGAGCGGCCTTGCTCTGTTCTAGAATTAGGACTTAAGTTATCTAATAAGTCACATGCGAAAAAGTTTAACGAGAAATTAAAACCATTATTATGAACTGTATATAAATATAAACACTTATTATTTATTAGAAAGATCTATACTAATTGCTTATACAGAGTGTCCAGTGTCTATGAATTGTCCCATTCTTATAAATTTAAATGCAGAAAAAAAATCCGTGTAGTTTTTAAACATCTATTTTTTCATACAAACTGTACCGTTACTAGGAGTTTAATTTTAAATTAAATACTAGCTTAAGTGCCCAGCGTTAGACGTGGCAACCATGGGCAACGCCTTTCTTTACTTCATACAGACAGAAAGAAATCCCCGTTTTATTTTTCCAGCCCATTTGTTAATACATTTTTAAAAATCAAATCCAAATTTTCAAAATTTCAGCTTCGAATTGTACATGTTAGTGTACAGGCGCTATTACCTTTTAACTTCATTTTATTAGTATACCTTACAACTTTAGATCTGTTTTTGAAATAGATATTAAAACAGAAACAAAGTTATAAAACTTATCATTACTGATTTGTTTTTGAAATCTATCTTGACTTTTTACAAGACGGTGTAGTATTTAGACTCAATGCGAGTTGAACATGATGTGTGTGTTGTAAGAGGACGGGAGTAAACATAACAAGCCAATTTGGCAGAGAACGTTATAAGAAGTGTTCTTATTCCCAGGGACGTTCATAATGAAGATTAGTGATGAAGTGACTCAGATGTTGGATGACCACCTCATTCTGACACAGCAGATGTCCTTCAGTCCATTCAAAGGAGAGTTTGAGGAGAGTTTGAGTGAGTGGGAGGACAAACTACATCTCACCCAGCTCGTTCTTGAGGAATGGACGGAGTGCCAGAAGTGAGCGAGTACCATTGTTTTCTATAATATTATGTGAAAGATTTCAAAACGTGCCTCCATCCAGTCAAACATTGTACATAAAAATCTCATTGATATAATAGTTATATTAGCTTTCACGTTGATGTTAGGAGTACTTTAAGTACTTTAGGCACTGATATAATGTTTATATCTTAAAAACATTAAAACCTAGATATTTCAACAAATGATCCATCAAAACCTTAAAGAAAATATCATAAACGTGTTTTCGTAAATAATCAATACTCACATATCTGAACCAAATAACAAAAATCGTCTAAATTATCCTGGGCACTTAACGATATTGTCAAACAAAAATATATTAAGTAACTTCCCCAAACGAGCCTTGTAAATGCGAATAAATTGGCCACATAAGAATATCAGTGACGCTACTTTATAAAGTATGTGAAATTCATTAATAAAAACATTGATTAAATCAAACAATTTAGCTTTTAAAAATCGACTCTTTATATATAAAAGCTGAACGTTACACGTAGTGGGGGAAATATAATACATAACACCTATAGTAGGCTATCCTGTTGTAACCTGCATCCCGCGTACTCAAGGCTACCAAAGGCAGAGGTTTTTGATACAAAAATAAAGATTCTATGCTATTTTGTACAGGAGCGTGTTGAAAAGTATTTTCTCCTATTTATTTATTATCAGATAAACAAATTTAGGAATTTTAACTAATATGAAATTCAAACCTATAGTATTTCTCGCATATCATAGCCAAGTTTCAACTCTAGAGGTGCCACTAGATGTCTCTGAGCTACAGTCGTAAAAATGGTGGAGTGTAACGCGAGTATGTCGATGCGGATAAAATAATTTTGCAACGATTTTTTTTAAGCTGAATAAAATGTGCCTCCAACTGACATTTATCGGCGAATTACGGTTGCTTATAGAGAGGAATGGGTATACACCAGAATTGCTTAGGCTTGAGCTGCATATGTTAATGAGGGAAAGCTCAACAGAGTCACTTTCTGCCTAAGAGACAAATACTATAGCAAAAGGCTCACCGGAATCGTGTGTATGAACTCATTAATCAGAACCGCCTTGTTTCTCAACACAAACTAACTGAATAAACTGGTGTTTCACGTGAGTGGTTGCAGGCAATGATTGCAGATTTGGGCTATCGAAATATACGCGTGCAGTGGCCACCTCAAATGCTCACTCTTGAAATGAAACAGAAACCAGTGGACATTACCCAACAGTCCTTGATCTGTAGTGGATGTGAAGGCGGTGAATTCCCGGACAACATCGTCACGGAAGTTGAAAGCTAAAAGCATCATTTTGAGCCAGAGAACAAAATAATCTCCATATAGTACCACCACAGAAGATCGCCAATACCAAACACGTTGTTAGTTGGAAAAACCATGCTAATGGTTTTTAGGATGTAGTTCTCTCATATTTCATGGCTAGAGGCACAACCATCAATATTCTGAAATGTACTGTGAAGGAAGCTAAGAAAAAATTAAAATCATGACCTCAAACCAGCACGATTTCAACTGCTAGGATTTGAAGTCTTGATTTCACAGTCTTAGACCACCCACCGTACAAACCATACTTGGCTCTGTTGGATTTTCATTTCTTTAAACATCCTGAAGAAAACTTTCAATTACATAACTTCAGGTTGATCGATAAAGTCAAGTTAGAGGTAAAATTTTAGTAACGTTATCAAGATGCAAAATGCTATTGTGCCGAAGTCATGAAACTAGTAGAACGTTGGAAAACGTGTGTTCACCGCAAGGGTGATTATGTGGAGAAATAACTGAATCAAAGGAAACAGTAAGATATCAGAAATTTAACTGGTATCGTTTTATTAAAATTTATACATCTACTTCCTTACAAAAGAATTAGGAAGCATTAATTTTCAGAAATACGTCAAAACGGAAATCTCTAAATTAAAAAAATTATCTGCGTATACTCGGAAGCAACAATTGAGGTGACTATAGAAGGTTTAAGGTATTTCATTGTAAAGTAAAGCTTGTTATTGTTTGGCAAATGGCTCTGTGTTGGCCTACACTATCTTGGAATTGGTATGTTAAAGAAGCTTCAGTGAGATAGAAGAGAGACATAATTCCGTCACTCATTAACTTGTATCTAAGGTATTTGAGTTTAATTTAGTTGGAATCCTGAAAACTAAAGGGTAGGATCGGACAATCTCTTTTTTACATTTTTGTGCAGGTCCTTATTATTAGTGTTAATTATTTGCCGCCAAATGATACTTTCAAATTTACTGTCCCCTTCAACATCGGGACCACCTTTACATGTGTATTTGTTAAATTACACTGAATTCAGTCCTCATTGAAATGTTCTTTCAAAACGATAGTTTTTTATGAATATTTTTTCATCCAAAAACTATGTCTTATTTCGTTTAATTGTAGTATACATTTTTAAGGTAACATGGTTAAAACTGGAATTTGATCTTCACGCCATTTCCAATGAAAGAGGTATTTTTTTTAAAATAGTAAGATCATGGATATAGTGTATAAAATAAAATAGTTAGTAATAATTTGAGAGATGATACTGTTTGTGTTGCAGGTGTTTTGGTCTAATTTACGATTTGGGGTATAATATAATGTCAGTTTTTTGTTTGTGGAGGTTGATTCCAGATAGATTCAAGTGCCGTATGTGTGGAGGCGTAAGTGTTATTTCAGTTATTTTAGGAAGAGCTGCTAATAATTTACTCAAAATATGCGTAAAAAATAAGACCTTAAGAATTTTGAAATATAACAAGTAGGTGTGTGTACAAGCATATGCTTATTGTGAAATCTATTTGACACACTATGATCAGTGCCCCAATCACTATTCTAGTAATATATTTGATAGCCATACATAATGTATACATATACTTATCCACACAGAACATCCTTAGTGTTATGCATTTATTAAGAGTTTCATTATTTCTCTATCAAATGATTGCAATTCAGCTGTAGTGTGTTTGGAGACAGACTCTGCCTGTAAATGGTGGTCTGACACAATTTCATTGTGTACCTACAGTTGCGGATAATAGACCCCCGTAGACCTGCTCGTGTTTGAGTGTAAAAGTACCCCTCTGCTGTAGGGGTTAGTGAAAATATTCATTACTGCTTAATTTCGGCTCAAGTTATCGTAAATGTAAAATTTATCAATACTTACTGACAAAAGAAATGGACCTGTCGTAAGACAGAACAGCCAATATTCATAAAAATAATATAATTTCTGAGCAGTTATATTTTTAATGAATTAAATACAACATCTAAAAGTAACTGTTTTGTAACATCAACAGAAACGCTGATAAAAGCTACTATAGGTTGGATCATCGGTGTTTATATAATCGATTGCGGCAAGTCTGCTCACAAACCATGGCGTAGTCAATTACTAATACAATTAGCCTTTTCTGTCGTGATTTTGCTTGACCTTCATATATTCAGTTGTTTCCCAGAAGCAATCTAGAAGTTGACCAAAATGGTGTTTTTAATAAACAATAAGCTGATGAAAACCATCGAGTGGTTTGGATTGAGGTTAAAAGTATTTAATTAGCTAGAAGTTTCCCATTCGAAATCCTAATACCTTAGTGTTTAGTTTTTTATAGTATACCTATGCTATTTTCCATGTTCACAAAGAAGCTGCAATTGCCTTAAATATAGAAGCTCTGGCAGAAACCTTAAATATTATTGAAGTCATGTAAGTGTAGATAAAAGTTAAATGAAAAAGTTTTTAATATTTGAAGATGTACTTTTATATTAATATTGTATGTAACTTTTAAATTATTGTGGACTATGTCATAATCTAAAATGAAAATTAATGACATGAAGAGAGGATTGAAAACATTAATATCTATAAAGTACTGTTGTCATTTTACTGAATGCACATTTAAAAACAAAGTTTCAAAAGTTTGTTTAAAAAAATGATCTTGATGCTGCTTAGAGATTAATGAATTATTTATCTTTCAAAAATTACGATGACAATTGATTTTCTTTAAGAGTAAACCATTACCTCTTTGTCCAATGCAAGCAGTGTAAAGTGTGATCTTATTTTTTATTGTAAAAGCCATATTGTGTTCATTCCTCTTATGTGTTTCTATCCACCTTTCCTGTACCTTCTTCTAAATATAATACAATTACCCCATAAAGCGAGAAGATGTTTTCCTTATATAGGTATACTATTTTTGGAGGAGTTATAGTCTATTAAACACGATTTTTTAGAGTATGCTTAAAAAAATTTCTTTGAGACAAGACTAGGCTTATTTTTATATTTTTAATGTTAGCAGTGTCATTGCGTCAGGGCAAGCAAGGCAAGCACTGCCTTTTCTTGAATATAAGTAATTATTTTATTTTATCTTGGTTAATGTTTGAAAAATATTATTTAGGCATCAATGTGGTTGAAATAAATTTCCACGCACATGCCAGTGACGTGCACTAGTACATTCTATGGTCCATTATATGGTGGTTGAAAGTCGATATTTTTCCGTCTTTCATCCCATAGATCTATCTAGTGTAGATATTATTTATGACGTCATAGATTTAGGAAGAGAAGAAGGGGAAGAGCGGTGGGATTTTCAGGTGGAGAAATGCAAGCTACAAAGTTTCGACCTTTCAAAATCTGAAGCTATGCCTGAAGGTTGACGACTATAACTGGCAAAATTAAAATATACCATTGCATACCACATCTATTCCCTTTTCAAAACATAGAAGTGAAAAAAAAAACATAGATAGGAGAGTTTTGCGTGAAAGGGGAAAACTGACAAATTACTGACCCCAGCCCGTGCTTACACATCTATTGTGGAGTTTGTTGCAGCAGATGTTTTTACAGGAGTTTAAAAAACTGTGTGGACTTGGGGCAGTTAACCCGGCAACATCATCAGTTTCAGAGATCATTTTCAGTATTAAACTAGTAAAAACATTCCAAAAATACTATGGGAAAGTTTAGGCTCAGGTTTGGCACTCCTTTCAATTGAAAAGGATCTGATTGTTAAATTGAAGCAAGGGGGAGATTTCATGAAAGATTCATAGCAGAGTTAGTAAAAAAGTAGAGGAAGATGGAGTTGACTCACAAACACTAGAAGAAATACGGGGAGTAAAATATCATTGATACACGTATATAAACATTTATTTAATATCTAAAAATAATCAACTACACCAAATATTTTCAGAATATGTTATCTAGATGGAGTTGATCTTCACTAAAAGTATATACAATAGCTTTGGCTATATAATTCTTAGATATGAAATTCCATACAATTATAATATTGTACAAGTGGCAGCAATAAGCCAACTCCGAGTCGAAGGTGGCTGCGTTATCTGATAGCTCATGATCTTAATAAAATCACACATTTGTGCCCGATGATTTTCACACGTCCATCACAGACTCAGCCTTAAAATATGAGTGAAAAATGACCCTGGGCACGGGACTATTCCTGGATAGCTCAGTGGTAAGAGCATTGGCATACTAAGTCAAAGGTCAATTCCTGTGCCCAGGAGCTATTTTTATATTTTGTGGGTATAATTTATATTACTTACATGTATATTTAACTTAGTTAATTAACACACAATATAGTTGGTTTATATTTAGAAATAAACATAAAATGTTTTTATATATTCTTAATTAAAAAATTGTCAGCTTTAGGGGAGGTGGAACCGTGGTGGATGACACACAGAGAATTTCTCCTCACTTAAAAATATAAAAGGTGCAAGATATGTTCTCACCGCTTACCCCCACATCTTCTTGGATATGCTCTATATAGATTATAGTGTTACTTATGTAAATCATGAAACAGAAGGATGCCCAAACCCACAATTATGAAAACCCCAGAAATAGCTTCTTGAAGTATATGATATTTAAAAAAATCCTAAGGGGGAGCCCAGATCCCTCTTAGTCCCCTTCCCAGCTTGTCTAGGAATTTTGGTCACGAGACACTAATGAATGTTAGTGACTTAGTTTAAAAGATGTTAAGCCCAAGTACACAGTTAATATTAAAAAAAAAACTCTCGGTGTCTTAGTTAGCTAACGCAATAGTGGTGTTGAGTTCTACTGCCAAGTATGGGCAGATCGAGGCTCGAATCTCGTTTGGGTGAACTTTTTTTTTTCTTTTTTCAAAATGGTATTCCACTCTCCTTCTACGCAAATGCGGGTTCACTTCCTCTAAATTCAACCTTCCCACTTCCTACTCCACTAACGTAATTAGTACTTAAGCGTGTAAACCGAACAGGTAGTAAGACGCGGTGATAAATAAATAAAATATTCCAAAACCTTCAAAATATCTTATGGAGGTATATATAGTTAAACAATTTCCTTCCCTCTGGTGGTTGGGGTCGTGTCCCTCAAATCCCCTGAGTCTTAGTTGCTGGGGTTGGGTAAATCATAAATTTCATCCCCTGAGTACTTGCAGTGGTTGCAAGGAGGGAGAAGGGTATTTGTACAATATGGATGGTTGCCCAAGAGGGTACCGATCAGCCCGATAGTTGGGGTAAGGAGGAACATTCCTTTAGATTAACCCAACCTTTCCCCTCCCCCATACAAAATAAAATCCTGACTATGTCACTGCCTTCAAGCATAAAAAACTGTGATACTCATCTCCATATAACAAGAACGATGTTAATATCATAACGAGATCAACTACTAATAATGAGACATCTTCACGCTAGCGAGAATCAGCTAGAAGTGAGCTGGTGACCACAGGGACTCGTTACTGCTCGGCTATGTTCGGGTTATCGGCGCTTGGACTCTAGGAATAAATGTGGATAAAAATATGCAGGTAGCAGTGTCGGACGAAGGTACTGAGATCAGGGCTCTGGCATTTCCTGTTGATGATTCACTGCGTGCCACGAGAATACATTTTCCTCGCTTTTCTTAAAAACGTTACTACCGTAATAATAACGATCGTTATATCATTCTATATTTCTCTTTTAACGAGTTTTAAGATGCAGTTTAGAAACATATTATATACATACATTTAAGAAATCAATGTTGAGTTTTATTTTTTTATTTATAAGAAGTTGAATTATAGTATGATGGGGAAATTTAAGTGTTTTGTTAAGCATTTATATTTTATTTATTTAGTGGTAAATAGTAGTAAATAATAAACTGCACCTGACATCTTGTACTATCTTGTCAGAAAAAAAAAGGTTTATTTTCGTTACATTAGATCACAAGTGCCCCCTCCCCCAGCTACGCTATTGGGTTATGAATGGCCTGCATGATGAGTGAACATACATTCCATATATATTCCTTCCCTTACTGATCCTCCTAAGCTTACAGTCATAGTCCTATCATTCTGAATATTCTCATTCAGAGCATTTACTCCTTTCGAGACTGTATCTTAGTTGCTATTGAGATCAAACATTTGTTCATTGCTATACTTTGTTTGACGTAAGCCTTTTTACAAAAATCCTTCATCCTGACTGGCTTATCTATTTATCTAAAACCCCCAGGTCCTGCATTGAAATGTTCTTTAGAATTAATAGTCAGATTTGTATTTTAACTAAAGACAAAGGTCCATGTATGATATGACATCGTACCCATATTCATATTTAAATGCTCATTATATACATGAATAGATGTACATATGTACATGAATATCATCTATGCTGTAGACGATGATATTATCTCTGAGCATCTGCTATTTGAGAATACGAGTGAACTAGATATAACTAGCCTATAGTTCTATGCCTGCACATACTAATATATTTCTCTATGTAATATTGATGATCCCAAGTGACGTAATCAATAATGAAAAGAGTCGATAGACTATACAATTTTACTATTAATTATTAGCTGCAGCGTGTCTTACTACCTGTTCAGGTTGTATGCACTTAAACTAATGTGTAATGGTAGGGTGACTGTGAGATGAAATAGAGTACCTACAGTTTAACGTGGGATCCGAACCACGGTGTAGGCCTGGCACTCCACACATTCACAAGTTTTGATTAATTCACGTCTTGTCCGAGGTGAAGGAAGGATTTGGCAATTAGATAAATCTATGCCAGGACCGAGGTTTGAACCCCGGACCCCCAGTACAGAAGTCCAACACACTACCCCTAGACCACCAGGTCACCCGAATTTTACTATTAAACATTATTAAGACACATAAATAAAACCAACATATGGTGATAGTTGATCATACATAGTACATACCTTTTACATAATCATCATTCGATCATAACTCATTAATCGTGACGATGCTACATACTTAAGATATGAAATAATTTACTCAATAAATTTTCTCTTTAATAAATATAAAAATGAATTGAAAAAAAAACACATCTCATGTGATAAAGCTCCCTGCACATAAATCAATAGAAAATTCACTCTAGCAGTTCTACCGTCCATTATAAGAATACACAGCTACATGTTCAGCATATAATAACTCTCTAAGCTATCTATAAAAATATTTGAGCCCTAAGCCACAAGAATAGAGTGCAGAAGTATACCGGTAGCGTTAACATTCAATTGAGGCTCTGAACAGTAATAGTGAGTATATTTCAGTGGGAATGGGATCCTTATTACTTGGCATATTTTTATGGAATAAAGGATCTACATTATGCAATTTCATATTTATACATAAGCTCATACACTTTGTTCACATGATTGACTATTTTGATAGCACGTATATATATTCCTTGTCTAGGTTTATATAACTATATTTATATAATTTGAATGATATGGTGAATCATGATTTGTAAGATCATACTTCCTGTCATGTATTCTTACACCTGAGGATCAGATAAAGATTATCTTCATAGCGGTATTGACTTGAAAAGATTATGAAATTCTAATATCAAAATACGTTTTGCATTTAATATTTAAGAATAACTTAAAATATATATAAGTCTTAAAGATAGCGTAATTATTCTAAATTAAAATGTCAATTAGAAAAGATAGTGGTTACGAAACTATTAATTCCGATTTGTTTTCACGGAAACTACAATATATAGAGGGAGAAAAGTGACACCATTTGATATAAAAAGATGTCAACTACAAAATAATACTATTTTTCCACATAGTCAACACTATTAACTCCTCATTCTCACCAGTGAGGAATAAGAGTCCACATATTCCACTGAGAAAAATCTGCACCAGCAGAAGCGAACCACTCGTTTTACAACTGCGATGACAGAATCGTTGTCGGGGAAATATTGCCCACGTAACTCATCTTTCATCGGCCCAACCAGATGGACGTCATAAAGTACCAAATCCAGGTTATACGATGGGTGTTGGTTCATAGTCTTCAAACTGGTATGGCTCCTGGCGTTATCATGCTGCAATCGAAAGTTTGTATTTTCCTCTGGCCTTAGTCTGGAAATTTGGCCTCCAGCTTAATCTGCGTCAGGATATATTGGTCAGAGAGATGGTCATACCCTTCCCAGAAAATCCACGAGAATCACGTATTTCTTATTCCAAAAGACAGTGCACATAATTTTATTAGCAGATTGCTCCGTCCCAAACATTTTCTTTGATCGGGAATTCGTATGTCGACATTGCATGAAGAGTCGTTTTGATTCTGACTCATAGTGATGAAATCTCGTTTCATCACTGTTGATGATGCGGTATAGGAAACTATCACCTTCTGCCTCGTAGGGGATCAGCAGGTCCCGACTTGGATTCGGTGGTCTATCTTTTCTTGTATGAGCATTCGTGTTACCCACCTGGAACAAATTTTGCAAAATGCCAACGTGGCCAGTACTGTTTCTAAAGCATGGAAGCTGACATTAAGCTCTGTATGCAGTTCTATTCTCGTAAGTTACCAATTTTCAAGGATTAGCTGATCGAGGCACTCTTGATTTCATGGGCTGACAGCTGTGCAGGATAAACGGAACGGATAATAGCTTGTCTCTCAAATCGGTCTCACCACTGTTGAAACGTTCCACGTAGATATTCACTATGCTCGCACTCGCTGTTTAGTCTCTGTAAACTTTCAGTATTTGTCAATTAATGTCAATAGGTGGAATTTATTCTATTTGAGTGACTTCAATGACACACTTCTGCTTCGTACGTACTTTCACCGGTCGATCAGGGTATGGATTTAAGTCGATCGTGTAAGAAGACTGCATCGTCATTAAAAGTGAAACTTTTAGTTTATAATCTTACAAATTTATCAAGAAATTTCAAATAATATTTGAGTGTAAGCATAATAACCATGACCGGTAATAATTTGTAGTTTTATAAGGAGTTTAACTGACCTCAGTGATCCTGGGGTAAGGTGATTGCCTCAGGACCCAATTTTAGTGGGTTCAAACCCGTCCGGGGGTGACAGATTTTTCTTAAGCGAGAAAAGTCCGTAGTAAAAATTCCTCCCAAAGGGAAGTAAAGTCGTCGGTTCCATATCAATTTTGGCATGTAAGAGATCCTGGGAGGTTATGTGAAAATACCTTGCTTGTCAAAATTAGTAGGCCCTTTCTTGCTCGCTCATAAAAATTCTCGTATACCGACATAATCAGTCGGATCAGAAAATACACGTTTAATACCTAGAATAACATATATATATATATATATATGGAATTTTAATATTAAAATAATTATTTTATTTACTCTATAATGTTTCTTTAAAGGTGGGACATAAGTATTTGAGGGAATATTGAATTTAAGGAGAACATTTAAGACAAATATACCAAAATTGTACAATTAGAGTGTAGAAACAATGGGTGGGTGATCATGGGACCTTTTATGAGTTGATAAGTAAATCGGGGCTCAAATAAGGTTTTCGACCCCTTCTTCACTGCAATACTACCTACATCAACCCCTGACATTGTGAGCCAACCTAATAAATCAGGAGACATTAGTTTTGGAGGGCAGTAATACTTTCAATGCATCTATCCTCTTAACAAAGCCAAGAACAGGTTTCACGCTGTTTAATCATTTAACGAAAATAAAAACAGATTTCACAAAGATTATTCATTTTAAGTGTATCTGGTTAACTCTCATATTTTCAGCTCAAAGAGCAGTCCTCAATATAGGATGCATTACGTAAATACACACATAGGTACACATAATGGTAGCCATTACTGTACAGTTGAAATCACCCTCTTCCCAATTGACAAGCTTTTTAATTTCTAACCAATGTTCATGAAATTGTAGCTGATCATCGGAAAGGCTTAGAGGCCTTAAATAAATAATTATGTTCAGATAAATATTGACCACAGCAGTAATTTGTTTAACTTTATACACCCCACGTTGCAGTCCTTCAAAGTCTAGTATTAGAATATGCTGATGAACATACTTTACGCTGACGATTCTTCTTTTTATAAATTAGCTCTTATTTCAAAAAAGATTAGTCTTCTTACCAATGCGTTTTGTCTCATTAATAGGTTCTGTAGGAGAAGGGCTGAATCCAGCATCCACCTCATATAGATCGCTACAAAAACACAATAGTTGTTCAAAATCTAAGTACTACCTATATTCGTTAAGCAGGCAATGATGTGAAAGAGAAAAGGTAATACTTTAATCATATGGTTTTGCAGAGCACTGTTGCTCAGATAAAAAGCGTTCTGGTCAGTCAGATATAAAACTTTTCAACAATTCATAGAGGAGTCAGAAGGTTTCTTTAGTTTACCTGTAGATTTTACCAGCTCCAATGGAATATTTTTCTGGTCTACGATTATTTTCAAGAGTTCTCAGCGCTGGAAAACCGATACTGTCCCACTCAAAAAAGTTTAAACTATCACTTTTTCTAATTATACTTCGAGGCCAGATTATCTTCTCCAAATCTTTAGTATATATCGTAGATCTTTCCATATAGACCTATTGTTTTAGCTTTTTATACAAGAACTGATGATAGGAACTAGTTGGTTGTAAAGCACATCACCAGTTTACCAGTCTACAGTCCAGCCCATGATGATGCCTACCTACACAAAATACATTCCTTTGTTCCATGGAAGGATAATACAATGCCTATTTCGAACTGAGGGAATAACGTATATGTGATGTCTTAAGGCAGACAGGTTTCAACAAGTTTATGTATTATGGCCACCTCCTTTAACAGGAAGAATACGTCCTCTCTTGAAAAGCCTTCCACATCGATACGCATAGTGTATGAGGAAGGAATGATTTTATTCCATTTACGAAGCCATATTATTGACGTCACTATTAGAGAAGTCATAGAAAATGACGTGATCATGTATAATCAGGTTTAACGTTTTAATATCTTCAAGGATGAAAGTTTTAGTATCTATGACGCTGAAAGCTTTAATATCTACGTGAATATTTTATTTTGACTCGAACTTGTTGCTTCCACATGTTAATAAACTCTTCTTGGGAGTATATCCCAGAGGAATGATATCGCGCCCGATGGATGTGTGTGATTTGAAATGAAAGGGATAAATTAGTGACAAAGGAAGTAGTCTTTCCATAATATGAGGTTTCAAAAGTTCATATATTCGTATGGGTACAGGGACCTTATTCAAGTATAATGTAACATCACGTAGACAACAATGGTTTAAATAACATGTATCTGTTGGTGTTGTATTGTTAAGGAGAGTGTGTAGAGCGAAGATGACGTAAATGGGTTCTTCAAGCAGGGTTAACGTTTCCACCATTCATGGTTGCTGTATAGTGTCAGGTACTTTTGGGTACTTATACAATTCCCAAGCGTGAAGCGGCGGATCAATGACGAGTCTACTTTTGATGAAATTATGTAGATTGAATCGATTTCTATCGTCAGTATGGACATGGGGTACACGTCATAAAATTTTACTTAGCTCAATTCTGGAAGGTGTGTCTGCAATAGAATTACTGTCAGTCATCGACAGATCGAGTACTATCTTCAGTTTTGTATTAATCAATATGCGAGAATAATCTTTAACGAGTCATAAATGGATGAAAATTATTGGCTGATAGTGGTAACCATTGCCCTTAACCTTGTGGGGGGGGGGGGCGGAGGAAATTAGACTTAGTTTTGGAAATTATTTTTCCAAAATAGCTTAAGCTGTAATGCTCTAAATGCATTTTAACTCTTACACTCAATGAGGCCCTATACTAGGTTTAAAACTATTACCACTAGATATAATAAGTTCTAATAATGTGTGGCGGATATAGAATCACTGTGACATCACAAGCGGGAGACGATCAATTCTCATCAAAAATTCCCCAGTGAACGAGGCCACTCGGCTTTGAAGACCATCACACAAACATCTCACACCTGGGTCAGAAGATGAGCAAATTAGAGAGGCTTCCTTTGGGGTGTTCTCAACAGCCGTTGGCGAGTGATAGTGGTCAGGTGGCGTGATGTTAGAAGATTACCACCCCTCCTAGTACTTGGAGACAACCCTGCCCAATTTCATCAGTCCTGCTGGTATAAAACGACCTGTCCTCGGTTCACGTATATCTATTCTATTGTAACCACTCATTGGAGGAACTGCTGGAACCTATTCACGAGCATCTATTAAAACTACGTACTGAAGACCACGATGGTTGAGGCGTTTGTATCACCTCCTCATGACAGAACAAGTTATGGCGGATATATTAAGTATTGAGGGATAATGTAATCTATCGTAGGATTTAAGATATATTGTTTTATGTCTATATGACATAGTTTTTGTATGTCATTACTACTGACTTATTTCCCTATGCCCATAAATCATAATGTATAATAGTGGGATTTATGCTCTATTTTTCTATATCTATTAGGCTTGGTCGCAAATATTAGGGTCAAGATTAGTCTTTTAGACAATATGACCATGCTGCGGCTAGTTTAAAGAATATAATTTAATAATGGAGGATACCAGGTTATCTATTATTTTGTTTCTCGACCGAGCTGGGTCTGTATCTGACACTTGTCTCTGATGAGTCTGTGTACTGGAATGCGGTACGCAACCTGTGGGAAGTGCTACATGTCCATAGTAGTGGCTCGCGGGATTTTGTCTGTTGTGTACGGCCCCCTTGTGGCGCCTTTAGCGTTATTCGAAAATGATCACTATTTTGTCTAGTACTAATATCCTCTTTTCAGGGTAACAGAATAGATATATTGATTGCTCAGGCATTACTAATTATGAATTGACTGTACGTAGTATCTGTAGCATCTAGATTCCCGGTAGTTAACCTTTTACTAATTGTGAAATAATAGTTTCTATTCTAGGAGCCTATAACATTGTAATGTCTATCTCTCTATGGAGTTAACTCAAGCTAGCTAGCTCATGTTAATTACCTCCCTTGTAGCTCCTTAAGGTAGGACTAAATTTATGTGGCTTAGTTCTTTATATTTGAAATTATGTGTTATAGTTGGAAGTCTCACATTCAGTAGAATGGAGAGGATTGTTATGTATGATAAATTTGTAATTAGATTTGATTACCACCACTAATTTATATTGTCTTAGAGTTGATGCCTGTTATCCTAGTCAATGACTCAGTGATTGTCCTTCTTTAACGACTTACTAGCTTTCTTATATTCACCTATGACCTATATGTGTGGGTTATAGGGTGTATCAAGGTGCTTCACACCTGATGCTCCTTAGTCGAGCTATTTGTATCATTGTAATTATTTCTACTATCATGTGTAAACAATGTTAATATAGCACGAATGGGTAGTAAGACGTGCTGCTAATAATAATTTAAACAATGGATGATTTATTTATTTTATATTTTGGCTTGTGGCCCAATATGTTTGCTGAACTATGAATATTGGCCCGTGACTGAAGAAAAGTTTGACCTCAATCATTATAATAAATGAAACTCTGACCAAATCTTATCTGTCACACTTTTTCTAAAATCCTGATTATGATAGAATTAGTCTTCACACTGTCCAAAACATGTGCAAGCACATACGGTTCAAATAAGTATCTATAAGGTAAGTTAAAAACTACAATTATGCTTCTAGTGAGTATTTATTGGTAGTTCTACTAGCTTTGTTTGACAACGCTCCATTATTGTTGCAGACAGTGGATGTACCTTGAGCCAATATTTACCAGTGAAGATATCAACAGACAGTTGCCCGCGGAGAGCAAGAAGTACAACACCATGGAGCGCAACTGGAGGAGAATCATGAAGAATGCTGTTGACCAGCCTACAGTAAGCATTTTAACAACACTATTATTAGCAATCATATAATGTATGCATTTAGTGAGGGATCACTCCACTCCCGTGTCAGGTGTATTTTTCAATTTTCAGAATTTGAACACTATTATAGCTACAATCAGAAGGTAATAAATATATTGAGTTTAATCTTAACAAAAGTATGAGTTTTAGGAAATGTTTACACTATATATAGAAATATATTAAGTAATCCCAAGAGTTAATAGTACAAGGTGATATATATAAAAACATGCTTTAAAATATCTACTCATATTGATATGCAGGTTAGCGTTGATAAAATAAATACAATATTGAATGAGAGAGTGAGAGAATTTTAATCCACAAACACTGTTGTATTTTATAGGTATAGATAATATTATTCTTTTTACAAGTATTTGAATCTTTTCACATATCTAAAAGCCATTTAATCACTCAAACCTTAATGTACTATTTTATTTCATTCTACAATCAAAAATTTACTGAACAATTTTAACAAATGTATTCAGAATAGAACTTTTTTTTTTGTATGATTTTCATTTTATTATTTTATAAGTACTATTTTTATGTATATTGACTTTTGGTATTAATGATTTAGCAAAAAAAATAATTCATTATTGAAATATTATGAATTTTTGAGTGGTTACTTGAAAGACCACCATCCTTTCAGTAACACTGTGGGCAAACATCACTTAAATAACCAATTACTTTTATTAATGATGATTACATATTTGATATATTTCAACTGTATTAACAAGCTATAAATGGATATATAATAAATCACATTAACATTTGTATAGTTAAAACAATGTCTGAACACAATAAATAGATATTACATTTCACTAAACAGGGCAAAACAGTCCCTGCAGAGTGCTACATTGCAGGCATTGCATAGCGTAGAGCTTCTTTTGGGTTTAGCTTTCGTGCTGCAGTAAGCACATCGACGCATAGTACCTTTCACCGGCAAATGCAATCCAACGTCTACAAGTTTCAAAGTATTCTGGGGGCACACAGTATGTTTTTTAGAATTTAGATTTGCTTATAGTTGCGTTCCTTTCATCGGGACCTTGGATCTTTATACTCCTGAAACGTCCAATAAGTTCATTTGCTAATGTGCTCCGGAATGTGAGATGGGATATTGGCTTTTCTTTGTTATTTTTTAGTTTAGTGGTCTCTCGATATAATATATACAAATTGACAATACATTAGAACGAAAAAAAGCCATATACAAAAGAAATACACTCATGTAAATATGTAATTACAAATGTAGTATAGTGCATACAAGTACACTTACCTTGATTCATTTACAATTTGCAGTTTCCTAGGTCTTTACTTATCAGCTATATCATGAATAAATCAATAAACAGATACCCTAGTGATGTGTATTATGGGTAAAAATGACAAACAGAGCCTCACTACTGATACAACTGGTCAAAAACGCATACCTGTTCTCAAGGTCACTTCACAGAACGACAGTAGTCAAACATGTAACCACTTAAAACAAATAAGCATCTAATTCAATGCATGCCAACTACTACAATGCGAGGTGGCTATGTGAATAAGCACTGTCCGTTCTAGGAAGCATGTCGAATACATAAGGTTCATTGTCAACAAAAATTAGGTGATAATGTTACCCTAAGTGCTGATGGTTACATAAATGACCCCCAAACTATAAAGGGATATAAACGTGTATCACTTGCCAATCAAATCTGTGAAGAATTCGTAAATTAACACGATGCACGTGGATCATTTATGATTAAAGATTAATGAAGAAAAATAGTTAGTAGAAGTTACTAATACTGAACTTTGTTAAAATATCAAATAATATTTGGATAAAAACTGCATTGAAAAGGCCGTTTTTAACCATTTTATAATGGTTTCACATATAAGTAACGTGCACAAATCTTCATTCTGTAACCACAGGGACATAATGAAGTTATTAACAAGAAACTTTGTTGCTTTGTCTTCTATGGTCATCAAGGAAATTTTCGAGTAATCATTCAAATATAGATGAACTGCACACATTTCTGGCATATCATAGGTGTTTCCTTTTACCTTCTGCGCCTAAATCTCGCGCGCACACACGAACGAGCCGGGAGCTGAGTTGGGCCTGCTATGATGATCGCTCATAATAGGGATTCAATTATTTCAAATCACTACAGTTCACGAATCATATAGGGTCGAATTTTCTATTTTATGCATTTTTTTTCGTGCCACTGTAAAGGTAAAATAATTGATGTATGGGGATAAAATATAGTATACATTCATATTAATTTTACAGAATAAAATATTAATTCTTTTAATATTATTATATATGTATTATTATTAATAAAAATGAAAATGTTTTCAAAAACCAGAACAGCTAAAAATGAATTCAACTATTTGAACAATTAGTGAATAAATTATTTTAAATAACTGCATATCACGAGTTTTTAGGCGTAAAAATTTAAAGAGTTGTATTGGTAATTGTTAAGAGCAATCATTATATTAAGATTAGAAGACGAGCTATTTAACTACCATATTATTATAATAAAAAGTAATAGATTTATCAACAATTACAATCCGATGGAATAATACAATAGTTTATAATAAAACACATAATTAGCCTTATGTTTATCCCTTGATAACTATGTGTTATCTATTATTTTAATACATGGTGTTCTTAATCCCATTGCTCTATTACTGATATATCCAGAATTTAAGCTATTGAAGCATGTTGGTACTATTCGAAGCAAAATAAATCTTGTTTAGGCACTTATTTTAAAGATATTGTCTTCCCAAAGTTAAGAAGAACTTAACAAAAACTATAACACATTCGTTTGGATCCATTTTTTTTTTTAGTTTTCAAAGTTGGTCTTCTTAACAATCAACGCCAAGAAAGCGGATCGTATCAATATTAACAAAATATAAAGTTAGCACCACTTGGAGGAATTTTATTATGTCATTGCTTACGTCACCCAGTACTCAATAGTTATATTATGAAGATCAGGACCACCAAAACGGGTGCAAGGGGGCCAAATCCCCGGATCCTGGGAACCAGGGGGCCTTGCTCAGCATCGAGACTTTTTATTTTCATTTTGGACGAAAATATAAACGTTAAATGAAACGGAAGAAAAATGCAATATAATACTAAATTTAAATTAGGTACATTAATTACTACTGTTCAAACTTGAGTTTATGAGCCATAACTAAGATGATTACGCCGTTAAGGCTATTGAAATGTTGGCGACCTAACAGAAGAAGTCACGTATCTTGAAGTGATAAACAAGACAAACATTTATAAATATACTCTGCCGTCTCTAAAACTGCCCAATAAAATAACACAACTCAATATTGCAAATGCGTTGATTTGAGCACAATCTGCATACTCCCAGCTTCTGTTGCTCAAGTAGAACAATATTTTAGTGTGCGTAGCAGAATAAAGAACTGCTTGAGCTCAACAATGCAACAATGGGTCAACGAAGACTAAATGATCTGGGAACACTATCCATTGAATTAAGACTTGCATGGACATTGAATTTTGACTCATCATTCAAATGTTCGCTGATAGAAAAATTTGAAAAGGCAATTTTAAATGACTCAGCTATATTTTAGGTTGTTAAGTTTTAGCTCAATTTAAAAAAAGAGAACTTGACAAATAAAACATACATAAAAATGAATCAAAAGGTAGCCCTTTTATTTAAAGTTTTTCCTGACACTTTTCAATTTAACATGTGTTGCAAATGTGTGTTTGTTCGTTGTACTTCTTTAACATTATCGTGCATAGTTATTGGACAGTAACTAGCTTGTCTTGGGAGAAACTTCTGGACTAGTTTTCTTAAAATCGTGGATAAAAATTATGTGCTAGCATTGATATTTATATAACAATATAATCTCTGAAAAGTGCACAGTCTTTGAGGATAAAGAGGTTTGAAAAGTAGTGCATTATCGAAATGTAAAGACCGTCTGACAAAATTGTTTGTCCCCGGGCCCTTAGTGGCTTTCACGGCACTGGAAGACAGCAAAACATACATATTTTTAAAAGTAAGTAACGTAATGACATTAATCGAACATTGGTATGGATTTTAAAAGTTTTAATCTCAAAAAGTGAGATGTCATTCTCCAGCTGATACTACCTTCAATTATTTTTACATTGGGTACCTCACCACTTACTTGTTCTAAGTTGTAACAGATAAGTTCAAGTTAACTTCTAGACCTAGTAAAGCATTTGACTAAACTCTCTTATGTAGATAAAAGAGT
Organism: Timema shepardi; assembly: GCA_902151425.1. NCBI lineage: Eukaryota > Metazoa > Arthropoda > Insecta > Phasmatodea > Timematidae > Timema > Timema shepardi. Next base: position 40,013 of record CABFVX010001938.1, on the reverse strand, counting down.
TTAGAATATATATATCCTAATTGACAGTTATCTGCTATATATATATACAGCGGATAACTGTCAATTAGGACACATCGAGTCCAGATCACTTTAGCTTAATTAAGCGGTCACTTCAATATCGCGAAGTTATTTACCAATGAGCTAAAAAAAAAAGATTCTTACAGAGCAAAAAAGGGATGAATAAAATAAAAGGAATATGAAATTTAAAGAAAGTACAATATTTTTAATTTATATTGACACAAACATTTATGTTAAAATAACTAAAGCTCAACGCAAACAAAAATATAATATACTGTATATTATATTAAATGAAGATACAGTCTTCACATAACGTGAACGGGTATTGAGATAGGTTGTTAAAAATAAAATATAATCAACATAATGACTATGCTAAGCAAAAGTAACAAATTTAAATATTTTTGTTTATAATGTTCAAGTGTAGACATCTTTGACGTTGTCTTAATGAATGCCCCATCTACAGTAAGTTTGTTGTTCAATCATAAATTTCACTGCCCAAACTAAACAAAAATTTGGCTCAAATAAAGGAAAAATATCATACTAATACTTGTTTTGTTTCTGTTCTTCAAATTTTGTTCAAGTAAATGGCTTTCCCAAATATCCAGTGCTCCAAATAACCAAAATCCAATATGAAAACCAGCTGTGTGTTTTGTTGTGACTCAGTTAATCGTGGTGTGTCCTGACAAAAAACTTCTGGAGAGCCTTAAAGAGTGCAATCACCTTCTGGAGCAAGTCCAAAAGGGTTTGTCGGATTACCTGGAGATAAAACGCATTGTGTTCCCCCGTTTCTACTTCCTCAGTGACGAAGAATTGCTAGAGATTCTGTCACAAGGCAAAAACCCAACGGCCGTGCAGCCACATCTTAGGAAGTGCTTCGAGAACATAGCTAAGGTAGGGTTTTAACAGTTTAAAAGGGGTGTAAAATAGCAATAGCGCGAATGACTGTAAGATGCTCAATATATTATGTACTAGGTTAGTAATTAATAATAGCTTCCTGAATTTTTAAATTAGTGTATTAGGAGTCAAAAGCTTTACTATCCATTGAACATTCACAGTTAAGATACCTCTCGACTTCTAGTAAATGTCCAACCTCCTCTTGGCATATCCAAGCGAGATAACTCTAAATACATAACAACTAAGAGATTAAGCTCTTTGATTAGTCGCCCATCTTCTTTGAAAAACCATCACAATGTTTATTCCATTACACATATTTCTAGTAACAAAAATTATTATTTAAAATTTTACAAATTTATTATTTTGTTAAAATATTGAAATTACAAGTTAAGATTTTCTACTGTTAATACAATTAAAAGGTGTTTTCATTGTAAATAACAAATTATGTTTATTTTAAGCTTCATTTTGAAGAAGACCTTGAAATCACAGCTATGTACTCTGGTGAGGGTGAATGTGTGAAGTTTGACCCCAGCATGTATCCTACGGGAAACGTTGAAAATTGGCTACTTCAGGTAAGTTGAGTCAAGTAAACTCTATTGACATAAACTAGCCTATATTATTATCTTTGCACCCTATACCCCGGTAAAATGTTTGAGTTAGGGAACCATTAAAAATTCTGTAATTCACTTACTAAACAGAAGTTATTCTTTAAGACAAAAGTGTAAATCAAGCTATAATGGGTCCTTGTAGATTCTTATGCACTCTCACATTTCTACAACATTCTTAAATCTTCCATGAAGACTATGGTCGCTTCATAGCGTGTTTCCATGTTTTGGTGAGGGTCGTTTTTGCAAGAGATGGTACTATCAGGATAATAGAGAGGGCGCCCGTATCAATAATAACCCCAGAATTGGACGAATTTGGAGGTATCCACAGCTTTAACAATACCGTCTACACCTCATCCTAACACATAGGCCTAATCCTCATGGCCATTGTCTTCATGAAGAATAGAGACGTGGAACTGGTGGGCTTAGCTTTTGAGCAATTTTACAGTGACGTATAACTGTTGATCTACGCACTGGTAGCCACAATTATGAACGATATCAACGGTATATTTCTTAAGGTGACTGGCGATGGACCAACATGGCCACTCCGGTGACCTTACACGCATCTCTTAAGGGATGAACTTTAGTTTTATCTATGGTCATGTATCTAAGCCTGATGCATGCCTTCAGTGGGATCTCCACCTCTTTCACGCAATATAGCTCTAACTCCTCGAACCATCCTTAACTAAATTAAGGAAAAGCAGAAGGTCCAAAAAACAACAAAATCTAATAGCGTCATAAAAGGGGACAATAGGAGCGAGTGCTTGGAGTTATGTGCTATGAATATTTTAGGCCAAACATTCGAAAACCAGTCCTCGCAACCCCCACCAGTTGCGGAACTAAATATAAGAACGGTTTATCTCAAGAGTTAGTAAAAAGGTATATTTACTGCTGAATAAAGTTTATCATAAAAGAACTAGCATATAACTTAAACTCATATTGTAAAAGACTCACGCTGGATGCCCCTTATCTAGACGTCATTTGTTACGTTCTGCCTGAATGCCTTCACGTTGGGCACCATTGTAATGTACTAACTTCACTTTGATTTGAAGAATATATATATATATATATATATATTACAAATAAATGTTTTCGAAAATAGATACTTTTGTATAAACTTTAATGGTATAATGTATTACATATCACTGTTGTTTGAAAAAGAATAATGGAAACCATTTAGGTAAATACACCTTGGCCGTGATTCCAAACAAAACCAAGCTAACATTATCAAACTAGACGAGATTGATACACATCTCTCTCGTCTGCCGTAGAAGAGTAGAATGACGCGTCTACCAAGCTAGCGTCCTCTCGAGTCGAGCCGTGTGAACCCCGTAATTCACACCCTCGAACCCAGACCACTCCTTGCTTTCTTTCCATCGACCAATAGGGTTAGTTTTTAATTAGCGCGCATTTAAGAAAACAGACGCGCTTCTCTGCACCTGCTATTTATTTACTGCGTATTACAACACGGAAGTAAAAACCTTGTTTCTGACACGTGCAGTTAAAATAAAAGAAAAAGAAACATGGCCGTAGTATAGAAAAGATGAGTTTACTTTATATTAACTGAAAAGAAGAAATATTAATATATTTGCTTTAAAATATGATCTCGAATATTAAAAAGACAGGAAAAATCGATATCATTACA
>CABFVX010001938.1:2043-36473 GCA_902151425.1 Timema shepardi | reverse complement strand
CTCTACCTTTTATTCATTACACATTGATTGCTTAGGAACTAATCTCTTTTGAAATTATTATTCTCAACTAAAATATCTCCTCGCAGAACTCATAACCTCATCTTTTTATCTCCAAAAATCTTCTTCACAACACCTTAAACTTCCATTTGTTGTCATTTCAACCAACATATCTCTCTCTAATCTCACCAATTATTAAATGTGCATAATCATTCAAAACTTCATACATGTGTCACCTTAAGACACCATTTAATTCAAAATCTAAACTTCACACATCAAAAGAAAACAAACGCTTCTTTGTTTATCAACCAACTCACTTGCTTTTACAAACTTTTATATTTCAACAACTATCTATTATTGTTATTTTTGCTATGATTAAGCCTTTAAGTTTTAACATAAAACTCTTCACATTTAAAATTTATTTAAAAGTATGAAATTATTTTCTACTTAATTGATGTAGTTACATTTTTTTAGTCTATTGAGAATCACTGTTTACTTTCAAATCTCTCCAACTAATGAAAACATAAAGTTGACCTCTGTCAAAACTCAAACCCTGGTACTTGCATATTTCAAAATTGTTCAACTCTGAATCGATATTATTCCTTATGGAATTAACACATGTCTATTTTTAGTGTTTGAAAACTTATTCAACATAGAATCTCCATATGACCTATTTTTCAATAAAATGTCCCTGATTAAATACCAAAACAGATGATTTTTCAAATCCAACAATTATACTTTTCTCATAAAAGTATTATATTTTACCCATGAACAATTCTTTATACAACATTTATTTATCTTGAAATGACATAGTTTTGTAGATTTTCTTATATAATACAGTGCATTTTTTATAACGAATTATAACCCTTTTATGTGTCCTATCCAAAAGTGACACAGCCTAGCTGATCAGTGACAGCAGTTTCATGATATATCCTTTCAGTGGTGAAAGACCACCTGTGTCAATTATGTCAATCACATTGAATTAATTACAAAACCTTTCTGTACTATTGTCTGCTAAGCATGGAACCATAGTTCTCCTGACATAAACAAAAACAAAGCAGAAGTTCTAAACTTAACTTTCCCTCATCGAAAAACATCCTCCTACCTTTCATAACATGAAATACGTAGAATAAAATACAAAACAAAGACTCAATAAAATAAAGAGCTTAAGGCCAAATCCGCTATATGAGCTCTCCAACAAGATGTCTCAACACACCCTAAAAAAAACTTTAAAAAGCTTAAGGCCAAACATCTCCACAGCACCCAGACTCCAAATTTCCTCCACACATAACCCTGTTGTACACACCTCCAATAAAACTTTAGTAGTTGAATGCAAAATCCCATTTTGAAATATTATTACTATTGAGATTCATTATTATTATTGTAATCACTCCTCCAACAAAATCAAATCAGAAAATGTTATTTTAAACTTGTGGCATTATATGGACTTATATTTATAGCTTCCCAGAGAGCACCATAAAAAAACAAACTCGATAAGGGCACACTCCCAAAAACTGGAACGTATCCTCAAAATACTTCCTGTCATACAGTGACCGATAATCCCCTTGCTCAGACCTTCATAACACACAGGAGGCGTTCTCTTAACGGTCCAAACCTCGTTCAAAATATCTGGAAACCACGGGTGGTCAAAAACTACCGCTGGCCCCCTGGCCCAGAAATACTCCCAAAACTCTCTTAACTCGGGGGCCCAGGTCTCAATGCCTGCCCCCTAAAACTCACAAAACTCTCCTAACTTGGGTGGCCCAGGTCTCAATGCCTGCCCTCTAAAACTCACAAGGTAATCAGACCTCTGCGACAAAACCACTTTCTTGTCAAACGTCAAAGGCTCCTAGTCCTGATATCACAACACGTCACTGTATGGCAGAAATTCCCTGCCTCAACTCAACTCCTATCAAAAGTTTCCCTTAAATTACCTGCCTGTCCTTAACTTGCTCTCCAGGACACTCAAACTAAGTCCCGCATAAAATCTATTCCCAAAAATATTAAACAAATATCTCAAAAATGGCTAAATCCCCTCTAGATACCACAAGTCACTTGGAAAGTCGTCGTTACTCGACCATGAAACTTATTTACTTTAAGAAATTAGAGTAATTTTAATACAACATATTTGATTAATTTCTCATAATTTTATCTTTGATTCTAATTGTATTTATTATTAGCCCTAACCACTCTAATAAAATATATGAGTTTATAATTATTTTACACCTGTAAACTTTAATGCATAATCGGATATCTTTTATTATTAGTTCATTATTATTTTTATATGACTTTTCCACATTATTATTAATTGGATGATACTTTTATATAAACTTTAGTCCTACATTATGCAAATTATTATTATTAACGAAGATTTATATAATTATGAGGAGTGATACCTGACATAAGAGATTGTGTACAACATCTATTTCCTTATCTTAAAATAAAACATAGGTCTTCTTGTAACAGACTTAGGCCTAACTCCTCTGGTGGCCTACTTCTGAGAATGAGTGTCTCTGATTTAAATTTGCTGGTTGATGAACTTGTGCAGCTATTACATTAGTTTGACCTACATTATTTTTGTCAGGAGGTCTTTGATGACCTTCTTTATTCCATTGTTGACGGGGGATAAACTGTCCTTGTCCTTGACCTTGCAGTCTAAAAGGAGGGGGTCCATTAGGCCTACTGTTCCTTTCTCTGTTCCCATTGTTATGTGGAACCTGTTCCTGTCTGAATCTATCAAATTGTTCCCTTGGTGGACTAGTTTTATTTTCCCATTCTTCATTTCGATTTCTCCTATCATCAAACGCTACTAATATTCTTTCCATTTCCTTAAGGTTCATCATGTTGGTACCTATCAATACATCTTGAACTGGGATGGGAAAATGATGAGTTAAATGTCCTATCAGCCTATGCTCTTCTATTGGATATCTCAAATATTTTGCCTGAGTAATGAACTTATGAAGATATTCACTCATAGTGCTATTTCTAGGATCATACCGTCCATTAAAAATAAGTTGTAGAAAGTTATCCTGCATCGCTTGTGACCAGTACTTTTCTAAAAACATTTCCTTAGCCTGTTTGTAAGTTTCCCATTGATCTTCCAAATTATCAGCCCATATCCTAGCTTCTCCCTCCAAATTCGACATCCATATTTCTATCTTATTCTGCTCACTAAAATGTCCCCCTTTCATCACTCGTTCAATCTTTTGAAGATACTGAGCTGCTGACACATTGCCCTTTCGCCCCCTGTATTTTGGAATAAGAGACATTGTAACCTCACTTAAGCCCTTGGATGTGTTAGAGTGGCTACACACACTACTTACAACTTCCCCTGCATTTTTAGTCTGTTTAAATTCTTCGGCTAATTCATCAATTTTTCTATTTAATTTTCCTACTGACTCAACATTTCCCATAATCAATCCTTTATAATTCTCCCCAGTTTGTTTACATTCCTTCATTACTACCTCACTTATCTGAGTTGTAATTAAGTTCTTATTGACCTCACTTTCTAAAACTGACTGTACTATTTCTTCAGTTGTTTTTGCCTGACTAACCTGAAAATCTAAATTTACTATTTGATTCTCTACGCCTTTTAATTTCCAATTAAAATCTTTTTCAACATCGTCAATTTTATTTTTGTTTATGTTTACTTCTTTTGCGAGTTCTAAGTGATTTTCCTTAGACTTCCTCTGTCCATCCTCCAAACTAACTTGTTTATCACCCAATGTTACTAATTCTTTTCCAATTTGACTAAATTGAACAGTAAATTCTTTATTAGTCCTATCTAGCTGATCAATTTTTAAGTCTACTTCCCCAAATCTTTTTTCGCAAATCTGTCTACTTTGTTCAATTTGCTCACCTAGATGTTCTTTAATTGCTTCTATTTCTGTTTTTAAATCCCTATAGCTTTCTTTAATCTTCAGGCCTAGATTATGATTAGTTGCTTCTAATTTTTGATTAGTTGCTTCTATTTCTGTTTTTAAATCCCTATTGCTTTCTTTAATCTTCAGGCCTAGATTTTGATTAGTTGCTTTTATTTCTTGACTTAAATTGTTATTGCTCTCTTTAATTTCTGCCAATAAGATACTCATGATTTCATGAAAGTTTTTTACAGGGTCTGCTACTATTTGGTTTGTTATTATTTCCTTTCCTTCACTATCTACTCCTAGACTCTCTATCACTATCAGATCCTCCTTTTCTTCTTGATTAACAATTTCTATCTGACCTATATCTGTTGCAATATCATTTTCAGTGGGCAAGACATTGTTTTCCACATGAATTTGATTAGCACTTTGGTTATTTTTGATGCCTAATTCTACTTGATCATAGCCTGTCATTTCATCTGATCCTAATTGATTATGTGGCCTTTCATCTAAGTCTGTATCATTTAAACTATCATCACTGTCACTGTCTAGTAAAGTTTCAGTATTTATTTCTGCCATTTTAGAAAATTAAAGTAATTTCCCCAGTGTTTCCAAAATCTTAATGTTAGGTTGTTTTTTATTACATGCAAAATGTTTCTGTGTTCTTAATAATAATATTAATTTTAATGCTGGTGGCTTATCTGTGATTTATTTATTTTATTGTCCTGTAGTCTGTTGTTGCCGTGTGGTCTCCAGCGTTGTCTAGTAGTTTATCAGCTGCTGTTATCTCGTCCTTGTCGGCTGCCACGTCCTTGAACCGCCAGATTGCTGTTTGGTTCGGACCTGTAACAAACTCGGAGATCCACTCGCAGGTTGGAAGTAAATCCCGGACCCTCGGTTGTTGTTGTTGTCCCCTCGAAGTTGCATCTATTCTAGTAGTCGTGTTGTGTAGTATGTCCTTGGTTCACGCCTCGTGTCGTTCTGTCGCTGTAGTTGTAGGTATCTCAGTCAGTAGAGCGCATCGTCTTCTTATCTCGGATCGTTGGTTCAAGCCTCGAGTTGGTTGTCATTTTCTAACATCAGCCGTGACTTGCCCCTCAGTTGGACGCCAATTGTAAAAGACTGAAGCTGGATGCCCCTCGTTGGAACGCCATTTGTAAAATACAGATACTGGATGCCCCACATTGGAACGCCATTTGTAAAAGCCTTTAATACTGCCCCTCGTTGAGTACGCCAATTGTAAAACATGTAATTTAAACAATAAATATTGGACTAGATGTTGAGATAAATCTGCCCAAGAAATGAGAAAAACTGTGTTTTGCTGTCACAACGACAATTTTATTTGCCCTTAAGTTGTTTTGTAAATAAAATAAACCACCACTTAATGTTGTAAAACACTTCCATCTCGTCTGCCGTAGAAGAGTAGAATGCCGCGTCGACCAAGCTAGAGTCCTCTCGAGTCAAGCCGTGTGAACCCCGTAATTCACACCCTCGAACCCAGACCACTCCTTGCTTTCTTTCCATCGACCAATAGGGTTAGTTTTTAATTAGCGCGCATTTAAGAAAACAGACGCGCTTCTCTGCACCTGCTATTTATTTACTGCGTATTACAACACGGAAGTAAAAACCTTGTTTCTGACACGTGCAGTTAAAATAAAAGAAAAAGAAACATGGCCGTAGTATAGAAAAGATGAGTTTACTTTATATTAACTGAAAAGAAGAAATATTAATATATTTGATTTAAAATATGATCTCGAATATTAAAAAGACAGGAAAAATCGATATCATTACAATATACCTAGGGTATGGTGGAACATTATTATGAATTAGAGCAGAATTTGTGTCAAGTTGGTATCTATTTGACAAGCATTCAATATTGTGAGAGAATATATAAAAAATATTAAATAAATGATATTCACAAAATATCTGAGACGTTATGAAAATGTTATAGTACTATTAACAAAATTACAACGTTTATATAATAGAAAACATCAATCGTTTAACTTGAGAGTCATTATTACAGACAAACCATATAGCATGAAATGTCTTCAGCTCGTTAAAAGGTTATCTCAAAATTGGTCATGAGATCATTAAGTTACTAGAGAAAACTTATCATCAACTAAGTTATCCTTAAATAGTTAATTACCAGAGTGTATTTCCCATTAACACCCAGAATATAAACCAATAACACGCTTAAACAAACCATATAATATCTACCCTAAATTCTATCCACTTATTTACATTACTTCGTACAGTTACATATTATTTGGTAAACATACTAACTAGTTATACGTTAATATTGGGACGTCGTTGATAAACAGATAGTTTATTTACGTTCAATAAGTTTAGTGTTCCCGCGACCATGTTTTAAGTTTTACCCAAAAAGAAACCAAATATCAGAATCGTAACAACATTCGAGATCGATAATATGTTCAAAGACAAAATATCGACAACACCCAAAGGTTTATAATCGATAATTACCCAGAAACAAAATACAGATCGACTAGCGATATAAACGCCTTGACCCTGTGACTCATTTACATAGAAAAGGCAAGACAAAATTTACAACTATTATATTTATGTTTCATATTTTTAAAGTTATTTAGAAAATGCCAAAAAGGAATTTAGAAATTTAATTTAGATAAAAAGAATAGTTAAAGAAGCTGAAAAATAATTTAGATCTTACATTATTTTAATATAATCGAATCCGGAGCTTCTCCTTCTCCAAATACGATTTAGTCCAAGAGTGACGACTGGTTGCCCAGCCGCCACTATATATACCACACAACCAAGAAAAAGGGGAGACAGGTAAAACGGGGTGGGGTCACAATCAGGAACAATCGGAAACAAAACATGTGCATAACAACATAGCTTCTACAAAGTTCTTTACATTTTCTCGATCATCCTAGAATAGGGTGAGTATGTTATCTTCACAACACAAGCTCTTTGCTACTCAAGGTCTTTGGCACAATCACATCACGATATTGGAGAATAGTGTAACAAGTTACAAGTTAACGTTATACAAATGGGTCAACACTCACCAACACCCTTGATGAGCTACAACACAAACATCGAAGCACAAGCTCTGACCTCCACTCTCCTACTGACACAACTGACTGAGCGGAGCCATCAAACCAACTGTCTGCTTGGGACTCAATCTGCGGCCTGCCGGAAACGATGAGGTTCCACGCAGCCAGATGAAGCTATTACTTCCACCGGTAGGACGACCTAGAATATTCTAGGTCGTGCCAGACGCATTCTTTGCTGTTATGTTTGTTCTATCGTCTTACCCCCTCCTTCCCTTGCCCCGTCTCTCTGTGAATACAATAATGTATATATATAGTGATCGCGCTCTTGAATAGTCGCTTACTATACCACCGACTGAGAATGGTGGGGACGGCGACAAGGGGCCGTAATTTATTTTATATTCTAAATTGCATTTTCGACGTAATGAGGGACATCTTGTCTAAATTATTGTTCAGGACTTGTAAATATTTGAAGTTAGAATTATGAGATGTCGCGCGCAGGTCAATGCGAATGCACTTGCGCTCTCTCTCTTTGTACGAGGTTTAATTCATCCTAATTGTACGGTTTGGTTTAGTTATACGTAATTTACGTATTTTTTATATAATGTATATATTTTCGGTCACGATTTGGTGTACTCGGCGTCTCGGGTTTACCGCCCGTCTTTCTGGTTTGCGTATCGAGTGTATATAGGATTATTTAGTTATCTGTTTAACTGGGAGCACAGGGCACTTAGGTGTTAGAGATGAGACTCGGCCTTACGCCTTGTTCTGTTTATTGTTTTGATTCAACGTTATGTTGTTTTGTTTAGTTCTGAAGGCGCGCTAATGTTTATATTTTATTGCCTAAATTTAGAGGTATGATAAGAGGAGTTGCAACGTATTATCATTGCTTTCACTTAATGCTATAACCGAAGGAACCATAGATTTACAACCAGAATAAAACCATATGTTTCTCTTTTTATTTCCAGATATTTTAATGTCAATTAATTCCTTTATCTTAGTAGAGTTATTTAAACCTGAGAGGAGAAGCGCTTCTCTCCTTATTATATTTTGCTCTAGTTATGTATTTACTTTCTATCATTTTCTTAAATAAAACAAACTATGTTTATGGTTGTTAAACTTCTTGTCTGGTTTTTCCAACACACCTCCAATAATTTTATGTCAAGGTAGCAAGAGGTTTACAATAGTATTATTTTCGTCATGGTTCCAAGAAGGTGTGTCTGATATTCACTCGCGTTAGTGTTCCGTGTGGTTCCGACCGTCATACAAATGGGGTAAGCTTAGGATTTTTTATGTTTACTCATGCAGTACAACGCTACATTCTGATTGAAATCAAATACTTTTTTTTCCCCAAAATTGTCCTTTACCTCTAATTATATCTTAATGAATCCATAGTATTCCTTTAGCGGAAAGGGTCCTCTATAAACCCACGTTTTCTTTTGTTGAAAAATGGGGAGATATCAATTAGCAAAGAACTAGTCCAAACCAAATATATTTTCCATTTTAGACAAGCCCATCGGTAGAAAGTTAATTGAGCTAATAATGTGTAGGGGACAGTAAAGCAGGGAAATGATTTCCCCACCATTTATTATGAGATCAGAAGTTCATTTGATTATATCCACCATACGTCTTAGAATAAAATTCTCATAATAGCCCTTGCTAATATGAGCAATGATGAAGACATCCTTAATTTTGATTGTTTTACTTGCTCCAACAATTCAAAAAATTGGGCCATGTTTGTGTAACCCCTCGAATACGCAAGCCTTATCACCCCCCACAGTCAATACAACAATGGTAACTTCCCTCAGCATGAAAGCAAGACTTGCAAAACGTCTTCACGACACAATGGTTTGGTTCGTGCAGCTACGTTTAGGAAGCACCGTAAATACGCTTTTATTGTCAGCATTCATAACAATAGAATATAAACAAGAAATTTCTTTCTCCAGGGTCATCTTGGTCAGCTCCAGCTTCAAGTAGCAGAAATGACCAAAAGGACGACGTGTCTTGCAAACTTTACGAAATGTCTCATAACACCTGTGTGGATATTTTGACCTACCAAATTGAAAACTTTCCCACAAACTCTGCAAGACTTTTCGGCATCACAGAATGACATGCTACTCATGCAAATCCAAAACGTCTGTGGCTATCGTATTATAACTGGTGAATGAACCACAGCCTACAGTATTTAGAGTACACAGATTGACCCAACTGCAGGCAACTTATACTTGACATCTTTTTCACAGTGAGTCACATTTGTGCTAGTTATTGTTATCAAGTGGCACATGGAACTCATGGCAAGATACCAACACTTATATTGAGCTGTTAAGGATGTGATGACATCAAAATGGTTTTGATTTTAACCGTGAAATTACAAAATATTCAAAGTACCCCTTTAAGGTGTGTTTGGCTATCCCCTCATAGAGAACTTGCCTCCCCGAACTTTCACGAAATACAATAATCTTGTTGAAAATTATTTCAGCTCAGTAAATCCACAATCTTTCAAATAATTCACACGCCCAACACGTCATATATATTCTGCTTTGTATATTTGAATAGGACAAACTCATTTCATTTGTCTAGAGGTGCTAATGTCCATGCATCCTGTGTAGTTTTCAAACTCACATACAATTTTGTTGACAATTAATGCATAGGCAAGGCGAAGCATGTCGCTATTTTGAATCGTAGTTTTTTTAATTTCTATTCTATGTGCTCATAGTGGAAAGCTTGCCACAATAATTCCTGACACTTCTACAATGATCCTTAAAATGTCCTATTGTAACAGTTACAGTAACGCCGTACTTAATAGCAAACTATTACTTTGGCGCATTACAGCACATCTCGAGAGTCTAACTTATATACAAGATTCAACGCTGAGTCCATGCTGTTTGGCAGAAACCAACAAGATCATCAACGCAGCAGGCGTTCGTGAAAAGTAATAATTTTATCTTCAATCCACCTTAATTAACTAAAGGTGGGATGGAAGGGGACGCAAGAAAATGTCAGTCAGTGATGTTTTACTTTTTATTGTAAAACTTTTTTTGCTAAATTATTATTATTATTATTATTATTAGCACCGCGTCTTACTACCCGTTCGGGTTATACGCACTTACGGTATTGTGTAATGGTAGGGTGATTGTGAGATGAAATGGAGGGCCTACAGTTTAACGTGGAATCTCGAACCACGGTGGAGGCCTGGAATTCCCCACATTCACACGATGTCTTGTCAGAGGTGAAGGAAGGGTTTGGTAATCAGATAAATCTGTGCCGGAACCTTGGATTGAACCCCGGCCGCCAGCACAGAAGTCTGACACCTTACCCCTAGACCACCAGGTCACCTTTTTGCTAAATAAAATAAAATATTTTAACAAAGATCTGGTCTTTTAGAGACATTATTCAACGCATTTTAATTTCAAGGATTGCGTACAACCCGAATGGGTAGTAAGACGTAATGCTAATAATAATAATAATAATAATAATAATAATAATAATAATTTCAAAGCTAATTCAGCGTTTCACCTAAACAAACACGTGGGTTTTGTTACAATAGAATGTCTGAATACTTTATTCTTTGGAGCCATGCTTATCTCAGATTGTACCTGACTGGTTGGTTCGGTTGCGGTACGGCATAAGTGCGACAAGTGCTGAAGCGATACTGCTGCTGACTCAGCTTTCACACGATACGGTAACATATAGGCTCTCTTTTTCAGTTTGGTGCAGTAGTTCAATGAAAATGTAGTCTAGTGACGAGGAGGATATTATTTTGTGACTTTATTTACGCTTAAGAAGAAAAAAAATGCGATTGGAGAAATCCATTTATTGAGAAAAATATAAACTATAAATTGTTTATTGTGGCAAGTGACTTAGCTCAAGATTTTGAAAAATTTAATTGTAATGTACAGAATGTCAAAAAACGCTTAGCAATAATTATTAGTCCAAGCTATTGATCCAGCTATTACAAAGCCAAATGCAACGATGGGGTGCGTAAGTGCTGAAGAGAGGCCTCAAATACACACTAAATAACATAACGACATTTTAAACGTCTTCTTTATTAAAAAGCTGTGTTAATATACAAGGTATTTCATATAAAGAGTACATGCTAACAGGTTGAGCTAAAAATAGTTTTAAGTAATTATAGCCTAGACCTAAACAAAATTTACAAGTTCGATATTATTGTTTATATGTGATAAATTCATTAGTATCTTGAATTGTATTTGTACAGTGGATAATATTGGATGTTTGAAGACGTGGATATTAGAAATAGAAGGCTAGATGGTACTAGATTCCGTGGCCATTTCCCTCCATGCTTTCTCAGTTATGTCTTTACTAGAATATTTGGCAAGCTTATAATTGTAGAGACACTTCTATTTCTCAATTTCTAAAATTAAAGTTAAACGTACTTTACGTATATTCCGGTCTCCCGCCATAGTGAAAAAAAAAGAAAGACAATTTGTGTTAAAAATCCTTTCAAAATATTTGACGTACACTCGGCAAATGCAGAGCCGCGACTGAAATAGTTTACCGCAGAGCGGTACGTCGGAAGCATGCTCCGTGTGTGACTGCCCACTAGGTTGACATCCACTCTGTATCCCGGTCTATTACTACACCGCAACCGAACCGACAAGTCAGGTAAGGGCCTAATGCTACAAAACATAGCTAGTATGCATTAACAGATGAAAGAGTTATATTTAGCTGAGCGCGAATAGTCTCCCAAAAGATATTTAAACGTTGTTTGTTGATGTCCATCTTGTCACTTTCATAGATCAGCACTCGGCGAATGAGAGAACTATATTTATTTGCAAGTGATTGCAAGCTAGTGTAACCTATCGACAAGGCATTTAACTAAGTTTTGAAGCAATGTGGAAAGCTTCGGAAAAAGGACATTAATAGAGTTTTTCCCCGCGTGTTTTAAATGGAAATACTTTGGATACATTTAATATTGTATTGTATAATTAGTGTGTTTTGGTTTCACGGACTTTTTTTTTCATCCTTCCTTCTTATTTTATGCCTTTCTAATTTGTTCTCTTTGTTCTATTTAGTTAATTTAAATTTATTACAAGCTTATCCTACCTTCAAGGAAAGGTTTTGTCTAAGGAGATTTCAATAGTTTTTTGAATGTGCTAGAACTCGCGACGCGTTCTGGTGAAGGAAAAAAGTTAAAGTGGGTTTCGCTCCGCCAAAACCGGAAATTTAAAGGTTAATATTCACCCATCGACAAATATGAAATACCACGATGTAAAGCTTCAGGTTCGATTTCCGGTCTGGACAATTTGGTTTGGCATATTTCAACTAAGATTCCGAGATATCGCAAAATTAACAACCAGGTATATGTTACCATCAATTTCTCGGCAAATCATACGACTCCAAGATTTTCAACTTTTACATCTCATTTTATCAGCTGCATCTTACATCTTCCAACTTATTAAACATGGCTTTTAAGAATAAAACAACATTCTTTCTCGACGCTAATATTAATTTTTAACGAAATTAAAACTTTATTTATTTGCACTATACTCTTTAATTATTGAACTAGCAATAGGGGAAAATACAATCTATAATACTATTATATTTTATTATTATTATAGTTTAAATCTAAAATGTTTCAAGAGGCCTATTGCATAGATGAAACTGTTATGAGTGCCAGGAGGATTAAAAATGTATTATTATATTTTGAAACTTGTAAAATGTATTATTATATTAGCGGAGTACTCCTAGGGAGAATGTTTGATTTTTAAAAGGAGATGAAATAATACAAGCATTAATAATTTCATACCATATTTTTTTGGTATTATTTTATTCATTTTTGACCTAATAATACAGTGTAATTATTGTAGTTGTATTGTTGATACTATTGTTGGCTACTATTATCATTATTTAGTCAACTCTAGATGTAAGGTGATAATGTCATCCAAGATGGTGTTGACCTGTTCTGGCCATGAACTCTCAGCATTCCAAGGAGGTTTCCAGAGGTAGGACCAATGTCTATAGAGCTACCCAGTGGTCCCGTGCTTATAATACTTTTGTATTCACCTAATATTTTTGACTTGATTAAGTCTGGCACCCAAGAGATTACGTGCATTGCTACATTTATTTTATCCTTTTTAGCCAATTTGAGCTTTATTACAAATAATATATAATTATATTTGTGACTATATTGTTTATTTAATTTTATTTAGCTATATTTTTTTCAATCTACTGAGGTTTTTTTTACTACAATATTGATCCAGTAGAAACATAGAGCTTAATTTTTCTTCGTGTGCTAACATCAACAGTTCCTAAATATCCATCATGAGCATAACGGCATTGGACGAGGAACTTTTTAAATGAAAATAAAAATTTGTCATTAAATTCTAGGACACTCTTGACAGATATTTTATGTTTATTGTTAAGGTCACCATTTGAAAAAAATTAGATTCTATGTTTGTAATGGGGCAGTATTTAATTTATTTTTGCCAAAAGAATGTTTTTCCATAAAACTGCAGAAACACTGTATTTTTCTCTCAGTCCTCTTCCATCCAACTTTAATGCGTCACGATCGCTTGTGGCGGTACCTAGATGTATGGTAACTTCTCTGCCAGTGTAGAAGAATCGTCTCTCCTCAACGATATGAATAATTGAAATACCTTAAGGCAAACCTCCAGAACCAACCTGTTTTACCAGGCCACTAATTTTCAATGGGGATACAGATGATGGTGCCACGTCTCGAAAGTTAGCCTTGCCTAGCACCACCGGCATGTTGAACGACGTCTCCACTGCCTGAAGTTAGCAAAGCTCCCACCAGCACGTAGCTTGGAGGATACTGGATGGAGCCCATATCTCTAGCATCCATTTAAACTAAAACACAAGAGTTTGAATTCAAATCCAAGCCAAACTGAATCCAAAGTAAACACTTGAAACAAAATTGTTCCATCCATAGTAAATATAAATGCTTTATTTTATGCAACCTTACGCGTGTTTTTTCTCTATAAAATATACGACATACAGTATTCAAAACTTTCCCATTTCAAACTACGTTTGATAATAATATGATGTGTTAAGGCGATTGGCCCTTTTCATTTGGCATGGAAATGCAGGGTCAAGGTAACAAACGTTTATCTTCAAGAATTTTTTTATTGTTTTGCAATTTTATTTTCGAAAACTGTTTGTTTAAGAATATAAGAATGTTGATTAATATTAATAATATAAGGGACTTACTATGATAGAAAAATAATTAGATTAATTAGTACAATTTCTTTAGTCAAATAGAACAATATAAATTAAGAATCATAGCAAAAAAATAATTTATTAAAGAGAAAATTGTTATACAAGGAATTTATTCAATTAAACTATGCATAGTAACATTTCTAAAAAATTTCATGGAGATTGTAAAATATCTACTTAGATAAAACAGCAATAGATTGATTAATACAACTTCTTTAGTCATACAGAGTAATATAGTTTAAGAATCATAACAATAAAATGATTTATTTGAAAAGAAAAACTATTATATCAATATATTAATCAATTATACAATGCATAATAATATTCTTAATAAATCATCATAGAGATTGTTAAAGATCAAACATTACTTGCGTAAACATGTAAAGATGTAATCACTGCGATTAAATGCGAAGCAGACTCAGAAAAGGTTAGATAAAAAATGTAAAATTACAAACTGACTAGATTAGTGCATTTAATAATAAAACTGAAGATTAAGAATGAACCTATTAATAGACTAATTAGCTATATTAGAAATTGCCTAAAAATGTTGACAAAGGATATTTAAAAAGGTGATTTAATAGAAATCTAAATAATTAACTTTATTATTTGTGAAAATTCCATAAATAATATAAACTGACAATATAAATACAACATGAAACATATTAAAATGAAGTTGAGATATAACAGGCAATATAATTTCACAAATTAAAAAATGAATGTATGGATAAATGTTAAAAACTTGATATCCGTGTCAGATGGTTTAAAATATGCTAGTGTTAGCTATCGAGACAGGATCAATGAAGAATTACTGTGAATAATAGACATATAAACCAGGTGATGCTTGATAAATTATGATATGTTAATTATATATATGCTGTATACATATAACTTGTTGAATGCAATAAAAGAAATGTAATCAAAGAAGAAGGAAAATTGTCTGATTGAAATTATAATAAAGTGACGTTCCTTATCTGTGATGTTTGATTCCTCTACTTATAGGATATGTTGCAACTCTTGTCTGGGTGACATGTTTCGGCGATTACGCCATCATCAGGTCTGAGACAAACATATTTACTTAATTTATGATAAAGTAACAAAGAAGAGATTCAAATACTCAAACAAGATTAAAATGCAATGAGACATTATTCAAAAAAACAAAATTGACGCCAGAATTGATCAAGTAGTGAAAATAACATGGGAGAACGTAAATTTACTATATACCCATTTATTAGGAACAAATCCAGATTGTCAATCTTACCTTTTCATTGGGTTTAAGATTTTATCGCAGTGAACTATGTTTGTGTATATTGCGTTTTTAATTTATAACCTTTGTGATGAGTATTCTAGAACGGACCAGGTACCCAACGTATACACTTTTGGAAAAGTTGAATGTCACTGTGCGAGATATCGCTAGTATGCTGATTGGTTGGGTGCTGTTGAATAAAGATCGACTAAATGAAGGAATACACTAAATTATGTTTGTTTGGAATGAAAAAAATGACAAAGAGAGATGAACGTAATTTCTAATCCTCATGACACTGGCCGGAACAGGTCTCAGCTACGATGGTAGGAGGGCATGGTTTTTAAGATGGGATTTGTTTGCGTTTTTGATTTTCACATGTTGCGGGAGGTTCTTGATTCTAATGATGAGGAATTGGTTCTCTAATAATGTTTGTTAATTTAAAATATTATTATGATGAAATATAGCATTATAAATATGGAGATTTTCAGCAATATTTATTATTGGACCTTTAGTGGAAAGTTGAAGAAGTTTCATGCATTGGTTGATGAACGTTGGTTGTTGACCTGAGGTTTTAAGGTGTTCATCAAATTTAAATTTGGTTCTATTATATTTAAAGCCACTTAAGTGCTCAGCATAGCGTTTAGAAAGTGCTATCCAGTCTTGCAAATATATACAGAATTACATTCACACAACTAATTTGTGAATGAAATGATGCATATATTGGCTAGACAACTCCCCACCACTCGTTCTCAAATTAATATTTTACAACGCAACAGCTTAGTATGAATAAAAAACCGTCATCCTATATTAAGCGTTTTAGGGGTGTGATTCGTCACTGGTAAAAGAATCATCACTTAATACTTCATTCACAGTAGGAGTTTACCTCTGAAAGGTCTTTTTTCCTACCAATATCCTACTATGTAATAGATTTCTGGTAGGGAAAAAGGTCTTTCAGAGGTAAACTCCTACCGTGAACGAACTTTATATTGAGCGTGTTTATATGGCACTTTAGGGTGTGGCACAAACCTTATCATAAATACAATAAGATTTCTGTAAGATACTTTAAAATTAAAATAATATTTCTTTTTTTCAAATTGTCTTTATTAAATCACCCTCAAACTATTTGAGGTTTACAAACAATCACATCATTATGTTAATGACAGATAGATCTGGGTTCAAATCCTGCCCGATTTAAATGATAATACTTTACAAAATTATCCCTCCACACACATATAATTTACTTTATACTTGAATATAAATTAAACTTTCCCCTCTCCCACTAGATGGCGCGAAATAAATATAAGTTTGACTTATTATAATTACCTGCAGACAGATTGTGTACGTGCTTTTAGTAGCCAAATAAAATAATATTTAGCGTGTTAAGGGAATCGGAGACATTTAGCTCTTCTAGAGCCAAGATTTATTTGAGTTTGCGTGGACGTAGCACACACCTACTGTTAGTTGTGAGCTGGTGTGGTGTGTATCTGTAATCACCAAGCAAGGTAGCAGTTGGCTGTCCTCGGAAAGCGTCAGAGATATACACTCCGTTTATAGATTTGTGACCGTTTTAGATCTATTCACCCTCTATATAAACTGGAATAAATTTTTAATAGTGAAAACAGGTTTTTTAGATATTTTCGAACAATACAAGAGCGTTTTAAGATTCCAGAAATTATTTTTAGTTGGTTTGTTTTCTGATGCATTTAGGGCGGACTGCGCAAAGTCTTCTTTAAGTGCGTGGACCCAGGTACTGATTACATTGTGGTATTTTTCAAATAAGCTAGCCTCCATACACGAATTATATGATTAATTATAAGAAACAATTGTTCAAATATTTTAAAATAAGATTTATTAATTTTAAAGTTACCCTCATATGAGTTTACACGTTGTAATAAATGTTTTCAATAAATTATGCTTAAATAAAAATATCGCAATACTTAGTTATAAGCATTAGTGTTTAACATGATACTAAGCCATTAATTAACTACCATCAAAATTAATACCCGTTTCATAATAGCATGGAATGTAGGTTTTTCGAATCAGCTACACTTTAATCACAATAAACTATTCAGACGTAACTTGACACGAGTGTAATCTAAAAAAAATTGTTTGTTTGGATACACTCAAATAATTTATTTTTATAAATTTCAGATACCCCTTTTAATTAAAATCTTAGAGGATTATTGTAATTTTGAATTTAATTAAAATATACACTTTGATTTGAAAACAAATATATTTTGATGGCTTTTTGAAAATTATATTTACTTACCCAGATCAGTCAAAACAGCGCTATCATTATTCCTGGCTTTTGTGTTTAGCACTCTATGACCCGTTGCACAATATAAATATTTCAATCGACTAAATTACAATTTTATTTAAACATGTCTTCATCCAGCAGTGAGGTTCATCACCCTTGGCTCATTATTGTATTAACATGTCGAGCCACCACTCCAGCCCCAGGTATAAGTACAGAAATATATTCTAAGTTTCAAATAAATACAAGTCACTGGGGAGAAAACCCAGATCTATAAATAACCTCATAACAAGGGCTGTGATTTCACCTGTAGTACATTCCTGTATCATCATGTCGTGCCGTCAAACTGGCACCAACGTGGGGTCATCAACAAATACAAGTCTACTGGGGAGAAAACCCAGATCTATAAATAACCTCAAAACAAGGGCTGTGATTTCACCTGTAGTACATTCCTGTATCATCATGTCGTGCCGTCAAACTGGCACCAGCGTGGGGTCATCAACAAATACATGTCACTGGGAAAATACCCAGGTTTAAAATAACAACCACATGACCTGAAAGTAGATCAAAGGTCAAATTGAGATTGGGCATCGGGCCTTCTACCTAAATGTTATCAAGGTTGATGGCAAAAATAAATATTTCTACCAGAATGCTGCTATTTGATTTCCTTAAATATATTATCAATATTCAATATTTAAAAATATATATTATATTGGTAGTTTCCAAATACATTATATTAGGTAGGAATAACGAGTTTTCGTAGATAGTTTTCAAGAAACGTTTGAAAAACCTATTTTTAAAGCGCTAAGACTTGATTCAAGTTCAAGAGAATAATTATTGAATTGGTTTTCTAGGCAAAATTCCGTTTATAAAACCTTAGTGTGGGGGGCGGCTTAAAGCCGCACCATTAGATAATACAAAAACAATGTTGTAGCTTTGAGGACTTTAATGTATGTGGTTATAACGATGTATTCGAAATAGTTTATAATAAGCACTACATATGGTGTTATTTACTGCATAACTTCAAAAACTTTATCCAAAAGTGGCTGTACTTTGACTATAATAACAAAAAAATTGTCTTTGGGCAAAAATGGATGACAAGATAAAATAGTCTAACCATATGTAGCTTTGAAATGTGGTGCTGGAGAAGACTGGAGGATATTAGGTGGACAAACAGGGGGACAAATGAAGAAGTCCTAAGGAGAGTGAGTGAGAAGAACACCAATGACTTGAGGATATTAGGTGGACAAACAGGGGGACAAATGAAGAGGTCCTAAGGAGAGTGGGTGAGAAGAACACCAATTTGGATGTGGTGCTGGAGAAGACTTGAGGATATCAGGTGGACAAACAGGGGGACAAATGAAGAGGTCCTAAGGGGAGGGGGTGAGAAGAAGACCAATTTGGATGTGATGCTGGAGAAGACTTGAGGATATTAGGTGGACAAACAGGGGGACAAATGAAGAAGTCCTAAGGAGAGTGGATGAGAAGAACACCAATTTGGATGTTATGCTGGAGAAGACTTGAGGATATTAGGTGGACAAACAGGGGGACAAATGAAGAAGTCCTAAGGAGGGTGGGTGAGAAGAACACCAATTTGGATGTGATGCTTTGCTAAAATCAAACTGACTTGGACACAACCATAGGAGGAGCTGTCTTCTGCATTTTGTCATATAAGGAAGGGTTGAGGAAAGATGTTCTTAGGAAGAGGGAAAACTTAAATATTGGATAATTTAAGGGCAGAAGAATATTCTGGGAGCTCAAGGGGGAAACAGAGGACAGGGTATATTGAAGGTCTAATCTCACTGACAAAAGGAAGGGACTTGTCGTAAGACATAACAAATAATAATAATTATTATAATAATATAGCTGCTACTACTACTTATTAAAAATGTTTTAGAGACTTTTGGTTGCTGTATGTGGTTTACTAGTATTATACTGTACCGTTAATTTGAGTGTCTTGTTTAAGTTTGGAATATCATAAACTTTGATTGTAATACTTTGCTTTAAAAAAATGTTTTTACAAAATATAATCTATGAAAATGTACTGGGCCATGTATTATTTTGCATGCCTCTAAAAAGTATACGTTTCAAGGTTTTCCCAGTATAGAGGGGGGTTGTACTGAAATAATTATTAAAATAATTGTGCAAAAAATCTAATTATGTGATTTCTCCAGTTGTTATGTACCCATTTTTATCATGATATTTTTTATTTGAGAATTTTTAATTGAAATTAAAAAAAAATTCATGACAATATTTCAAATATTTATTAACCATAATATAGGGTCTCAAGATAAAGGGAATTTTAGCATTTATTTTTATTTGCTTTCTAAACATTTAATATAGTTTTTAAACCTGCACTTTTGACTATGGATCAAATGTTGGTGATAATTTTGAGAAACTTTCCTTAAGTTAGCACAGACTAACATGAAAGTAGTGCACTTAAGCCTACAAAGAAAAGAGTTAAATTCTAAATATAATTATTCAAGTCCATACAATACATGTATTAAAATTTCAATCTAAACAAAATATATTAACATCGAAATAAATATCAGGTTAAATTTTAATTCAACATTAAGCTTAAATTTATTATTACTTAATATGAAACAAATAGTTGCATTGTGTGTACAGGTAGAGGAGAACATGAGGAACACGTTGCGCTCGACACTTGGAAAGTCCTTGGAGGACTTGAAGACCAAGGAGAGGAAGGACTGGGTGTTGAAATGGCCAGGACAGTTGGTCATAGCCGGTTCCCAGACCGAGTGGACAGCACACGTGGAGCAGGGCATATTAGAGGAGAAACTACCCGAGTACTACAACACCATGCTGGAGCAGGTACTCTTTCAGCCATCACACAATAAAATATCCTTCAACTGGTTTCCTTCTCTCATGTGAGCCATGTTTCTCAGCTTGATGATCTCCGTGGTCTGGTCAAAGGTCCACTAGAGAGGGTTGAGCGTCAGGTGCTATCTGCACTTATCGTCATCGAAGTGCATGCGAGGGATGTCCTTGCTAATCTCTTGAAGGAGAACGTCAAGAATATCAACGATTTTGAGTGGATCAGTCAGCTCAGGTTAGTTTGTGACCTTTCGATTAGGAATGGTGGGATAATTTAAATAACCTCTAATAAGTACTATCATAATGAATCATAGCATATATTCTATTTCAACCTTTTTTAGAATTTATGGGTCACACTGAAGAATGTATCAAAACGTTACTTGTTCTCAATTTCTCAAACCAGGATAACAATTCATATTGTGTTTCTGTAGAGTCTACGGTCGTGACAAAAAAACTGCATTTGATAACAGGACAATTTTTAAGATATTTTCCCAACGTAGTGCGCAGTTTTTTAAAACATTGAGAACGAACTTTGTTGATTTATTTTTAACAAAAGAACTCTCCCAGGGAGAGTGGACCATCCTTTGGGCCACAGTGAGGATGGAAGGAACATTTACGACTGCTATTGGAGAAACTCTCGTGGTCACGCCATCATCCAGATAGTACGTGTGATAAACACTCGCGTAGTCCAAGGGTGTGGAGATAACTAGTCATTCCAACTCATCCTTTATGATCAGAATTTATTCTTTAATAGTTAATTTAAGTGTATACACATTTTTATATTCTGCCATCTCTGCCTATTTCGATACTACTTCCTAAATTTGCTCGTAAATAAACTAGTTTAGAGATCACTTCAGAAAAAAAACTGATAAATATTACTAGTTTATTTACCAACGATTGGTAATATCAAGGGGAAAAAAAGCGCTTGGTATGTATTACGTTTAAAATGTTAAAATATTACAAACCAACTCATTAAAATATTTATTCGTAATATACAAAATTATTCTTACAACATTATACATTGACTGAGCAATAGTAATATTACTGGGATGAATTAATGGGGCCTTATTAGTACAGGAGCATTTGTAGATTAACCTATTCCATGGGATATTTTGTGGAGGTAAGGTGGTACTATGTGGGGTCCTTTACTTATGTAATAAACAGTGGTGTAGTAGTGGACATCTCCCTTAAAAATGTACGGTATATGACGTCACTAATCTAAGATGGCTGCCATATATCACATAAATATATAAAACTGAGTAGATAATGAATCAAATAGCCAAGGTTATTATTATGCTTTTAGTGAGGATTACTACATTAAGATGCCATATTCAGAAAATTGAAGAATGTCACCTGGACACGGGAATCTATCCCGGCACCTTCGGCTTAGTATGCCAATGCTCTAACCACTAAGCTATCTATATAATAGCGGTTGTCTACCAATTTAATCACCTTCCCACCCATCTCAATGGCCATGTGGTCTAAGGAAATCCTCTCACAATGTACTAGACTGCCTAAGACGAGGTGATTGGTGTTCGATCTTGGTCTGGTGCAATGAGAGTGGTTTTTCCTAAATGGGCTTCCACTCTCCCAACACGATAATGTGGGTACAATTATTCTAAATACAACCCTCCTAATATCTAATACATTAGTGAAATTAGTACATAAGCGTATATTCTGGACGGGTACTAAGACGCGGTGCTAAATAATATTGCTAATAATGGTTTTCACTCTCCATCCCTCTCCTCGCAGATACTACTGGGTGGAAGAAGAACTGAAGGTACGTGCAGTGAATGCTGAGTTCCAGTATGGCTACGAGTACTTGGGTAACAGTGGGCGCCTTGTCATCACCCCTCTTACTGACCGCTGCTACCTCACCCTCACAGGGGCTCTGCACCTCAAGTTTGGAGGCGCTCCTGCTGGGCCCGCTGGTACCGGAAAGACGGAGACAACCAAGGTGCGCTATAGTGTTACAAGCGTCTAGGAACTTGAACAACTTGGTAATAGTCTAGTGGTATATATTCACGGTGCGCTTAGTGTTACAAGCGTCTTGGAACTTGAACTTCTACTACTCCACCTTGGCTCAGTCCTCTCCTTTCTCCTCCACACTCATTCTTACTCCCTTCAGCCATCTGTCCCTTGGTACACCTCCCAGCCTCATACCCCCACCTCCTTATCCAACATCCTCCTAAGTATCCTTTCCCTCTCTCTTCTTCTCACAGGGCCGTACCCTCTTAGTCGTGTCTTCTCTATCATGTTATGAACTAGCTCTTCCTTTATTATTCCTCTTACTCTCTCATTTCCCTCTTCCTTCTTCTCACAGGGCCGTACCACCTTAGTCGTGCCTTCTCTAACCTGTCCTGAACTAGACCTTCCTTTACTATTCCTCTTACTCTCTCATTTCCCTCTCCCTTCTTCTCACAGGGCCGTACCACCTTAGTCGTGCCTTCTCTATCCTGTCCTGAACTAGCTCTTCCTTTATTATTCCTCTTACTCTCTCATTTCCCTCTCCCTTCTTCTCACAGGGCCGTACCACCTTAGTCGTGCCTTCTCTAGTTGTCCTGAACTAGCTCTTCCTTTACTATTCCTCTTACTCTCTCATTTCCCTCTCCCTTCTTCTCACAGGGCCGTACCACCTTAGTTGTGCCTTCTCTATCCTGTCCTGGACTGGCTTCTTCCTTTACTATTCCTCTTACTCTCTCATTTCCCTCTCCCTTCTTCTCACAGGGCCGTACCACCTTAGTTGTGCCTTCTCTATCATGTTCTGAACTAGCTCTTCCTTTATTATTCCTCTTACTCTCTCATTTCCCTCTTCCTTCTTCACACAGGGCCGTATACTCTTAGTCGTGCCTTCTCTATCATGTCTTGAACTAGCTCTACCTTTACTATTCCCTTACGCTCTCATTTCCCTCTCCCCTCTTCTCACAGGTCCGAATCTTCTTATTCGTGCCTTCTCTATCCTGTCCTGAACTAGCTCTTCCTTTATTATTCCTCTTACTCTCTCATTTTCTCTCCCTTCTTCTCACAGGGCCGTACCACCTTAGTTGTGCCTTCTCTATCCTGTCCTGAACTAGCTCTTCCTTTACTATTCCTCTTACGTTCTCATTTCCCTCTCCCTTCTTCTCACAGGGCCGTACCACCTTAGTTGTGCCTTCTCTATCCTGTCCTGGACTGGCTCTTCCTTTATTGGCTCTTCCTTTACTATTCCTCTTACTCTCTCATTTCCCTCTACCCTCTTCTAACAGGGCCGTACCCCCTTAGTCGTGCCTTCTCTATCCTGTCCTGAACTAGCTCTACCTTTATTATTCCTCTTACTCTCTCATTTCCCTCTCCCTTCTCACAGGGCCGTACCGCCTTAGTTGTGCCTTCTCTATCCTGTCCTGGACTGGCTCTTCCCTTACTATTCCTCTTACTCTCTCATTTCCCTCTCCCTTCTTCTCACAGGGCCGTACCACCTTAGTCGTGCCTTCTCTATCCTGTCCTGGACTGGCTCTTCCCTTACTATCCCTATTAAAAACTAGAATTCACTGTATTAAATGGATTGGCTGATGTGTCTTTACTTTGACGACCAATAGCAATTGTGTGTTTCATGACCTAATAAGCACAAAGATTATTTACATTAACTAGAAAAAATATAGTTAAATATAATGGAATGAGGATGAAAAAGAGCTTGGAATAAAATTAATCATGGGGAAATGTGAAGTGCTGGTAATAACAGGGAAGAGGAAAAATCATAGTAAGGCTATAAAGTTGGATGAAGTAGTGCTGAGAAAAGTACAGAACGTAAAATATCTTGGAAGCGTGATTGAGGAGAAAGGTGAAAGTAGAGAGGATCTAATGAGACGAGGGCAGCAGGGAGAGGTGTTTTATAGTTGCGCAAGAGACCTGCTATGGAGAAGAGAATTCCCCTTTAATTGTAAGGAAGAGAAGTGCCCTTGAAGTGTAAGGAAGTGTTGAACAGGGAATAATTTGTAACCATTGTTACGTATGCAGTAGAAACATGCACATTAAATGTAAAAAGAGACTAGGAAAGTGGAGACCATGGATATTAAATGTGTGAAAAGCATGGTAGCTCTACCGAGGGAAACAAGATTATGAAGTGAGTTATATAGAAAAGATTGAGGATACAAGGAATATATGAGACAGTAGAAGAAGAAAGATTGAGATGGTATGGGAATATAATGAAAATGGAGAAGAATTGGATGCCAAAGTAAAAGATGGAAATATTTATTTTAGCACCGCGTCCTACTACCCGTTCGAGATATATGCTTTAAGTACCAATTACGCTAATGAATTGGGAATTAGGAAGGTTAAATTAGAGTAAGTGAACCCGCATTTACATTGAAGGAGAGTGGAAAACCCTTTAGGAAAAACCACCCCCAGTTCACCCGACCGAGATTCGAACCTCGATCTCCCCGTCCGCAGCAGTCGAGCTTAACACGACTAGCGCGTTAGCCAACTACGCCACCGAGGTGGGTGATGGAAATAAAGTATGTAGGGAAAAGAATACAAGGGAGACCAAGAAAGATATGAGAGAAGCAGATGACAGAAATTGTGTGAGAGGAGATGAATTAAAGACATTAAGGGGTGAAGAATGGTGGAAGGATGGGGGAGAATGTAGGTATTTTACTAAATTAACGCGGCCACAGGCTGGAAACATTTGTTTATGATGAATAGTTCAAAGAAACGATAAAATAAAATAGCTTTAAATGTTATTGTGAATATATATTATGATTAAAGATATTCATGTTGTAAACAATTGAAAGTTTTAATAATTTCAATAGTGTTATTCAAAATGAATGCAAAAGTGATGCGTGAGTAGATGATAAATTATGGTCACTAATTAATTGGACCAGATTTAGTTTTGAATTACGTCATAAATACAGCTTTGGGCGGGATCACTTTAAAATAGCTATAAAGGTTTGTTAAAGTTAGTTTTAGTAGTAGGAAGGGTTTCAATAACCTTCCCTCACAACTTTAGTTGATAAGGTTTCTCGAAATTATATTTGGTAAAAATCTTCTTAGTGGCAATAACAGTTGAAATTGTTAATCTTACCAGTAAGTGTTGACTTGTTGACAATATACTTGGTAGGTAGATATAAAAGATTATGTAAAATTATACAACAAAACCCTTCCTCAGATGTTATGAACTTTTGATACTGTGCGGATGGCTAACACAGAATATTTGCACTTTTGCTACACCGTATATTTAATCAGACCCCACATAAGCGTAAATTTCAAGAGATTCTTCGAAATGCCTTCTGTGATTATCTTCCCCAAATGTTAGTTTAATCAGAACATAGTAATAGGTACTACTTAAACTAAAACGAAACTATTAATCTTTATTTAAAATTCCGAAATGTTCTTTAATTTATCTTCAGATAACAAATCAATATAAAATGTATCCATTCATTGAGCATAAGAGATATAGTCAGTAAGAAATACTCAAAGTCTACAAAACAAGACAATGTCTGAGACATCGTTCAAAACTAACTGCTCTGTGGATTGTAGTATAAAGAAAGACTATTTCGATCTAGAACGAAGCTTCCCGAACACACGGTCACACCAAATGATTGTATATTTAAGTTAAAATTACTACTTAACAAGAAATCACAAAATATTTAAACCCTGAGTTTTTATTATAATAATTATATGAAAAGAATTAAAAGATCTTTTAAAATATAATACAAAACAAATAGTTCCACAAATCAGACGAGCACGTACAAGCGATATCTGTGGAACGTAATGGAACTCCAGAACGATGGCGGTCCTCTACAAGTAGTTAGTTCTCTTCTAGTCAGATTTCCAAAATTAGATCTGATAACTAAACATTGACCAGTTATTTCTATTTTTGGGTTATGAAGGGGTAACCATTATCTGAAATTATTGTATTTCTATTTTTGGGTTATGAAGGGGTAACCATTATCTCAAATTATTGTCTAGAAGACGAATGATTGTTCATTGTAACAATCGATTTTAAATCGCATTAAGAAAGTCATTGTAGGCTCACAATTTAATTGCTAATATAGCTTTATCTTAGTTGAAGTGTAAGTAGCACATGGAGATCCAGGCAATCAAACATGTTTATTACAGTATATGTGATGATTTCTACTATTTGGATGACTATACTATCAAACTGGTGGATATTTTAGTTTCATAAAACTTGATTAATGATAATATGATGAATGATGAATGATAAATGATATCGGGGTACAATCTCGCACTTACCAAGCATGAGTAGCTGGTTTCAAAATAAATCTAAGTTTTCTCCATCATGGACGTACGCGAATGGATATTATCATGTTTATGGCTGACTTTGGCAAAAATAAATTAGATAATATTTCCATTGTTGTTATGAAGCCCATAATTAACAACGACGAATGGATATTAGATTTTAAAACCAGCTTTAAAGGGAAAGGGATATAATTTTATATACTATTTATGTGTTTATACATATACAATTGTTATATTTATAGGATAGTATATATATTTACATATATTATAAAACTAGATTTTCTGTTACTATATGTTTGCTCTTACTTATATAAATACTAATGGCCGGTCTTATGACTACCGGATAAATATTGCTATCGGAAGGTTAAAGCTAACTGCCAGATAAAGGTTATCAGTCACTTTAATATTTAACGCGTATTATGAACTGGATTTATAGGCTGGATAGCTATCTATAGGTTACATATATTTCTATGTCGGAAATGTAAGATTGATACTGTTTTACTGATGCGCGCATGCGTATAGACCCTGCTGCTACCCCTACAACCTAGCTAGGGCTATAAAGCTCAACATTTGTTAAATAATGGTGGCTAAGCAAATTCGAGGAAACAGATTGTGTCACGTGGGCGTAGAAACTAGGTCGTCTTGCAAGTACTAATTTCGATGTCTGCCAAAATGTGTTCAATAGTTTGGTACAACGTTTACAAAATTTCATTTATTGTACTCACATTTAAATATTTGTTCTTATACAACTATAACTCTACAAATAGTTCGTCAGTTTTTATAAAAATGTGAAATAAATTTTATAGCTTTAGAGCTATAGTTAGAGCCTGGACCTTGCGATATCTTTCCTACATACTTCATATCCATAGTTCTTTTTTATATCAAATATCAAATATATATACTTCAACTCCAAGAAGAAATTACTGAAGAGATTTCAAATCCAAGTATAAATTACATTAAGTTTGGTTGCTTGGTCAATGTTAACATTAGTAAATAAGTAATGTTTCTTTGTCAAATAAAAACCACGCAGGTGATTATTATGTATTTATTTTATTATATATTACATGTACAGTACATTGATATATTTCTAGTCAAACAAGTAGTACATTTTAATGTGCTTTTGTTTTTAACATTGACAATGTTTATTGGTGAGATCCAGCCAAATCTTCAACATTAAATCTTTTCTCTTTCACGCACATCAGTCATCAAGTATTAATTTAAATCATTAAAACAATTTACCTGTTCTTGAACCTCAATTAATATTTTATTTTGTGCAAAATATTAATACAACTATTGGTTATTGATTTCTTTTTTTGTCAACATTACTAAGTTTTTAAAATCAAAACTTAAGCATATAATTTCTATCTATAAACATTCATATTTTCACGCTGGTACTTTCAAACTCTTAATTTAACCATGCTCTGGGAAAATTGATATATTGATTTTTTTTGTTGTTCAAAATTAGATGTAACAAATTATATTTTATTTATAAATTAGAATAATTGAGATTATTAAAGGATATCCACAGGTAGGATTGGGATGTGGAAACTATGAAATAATAATCTTAACCCACAAAAATTTCAATAATTGTCCCTTTTTCCAAATATATATATATTTTAAAATTGTAGTTTAAACATGAACATTTAATTCAGGGGTCCATTTTATTTCAATTATTCGTGTTATATTTAATGTATTTTCCTCCAACTCTTGTAGGGATTTTTGAGCACACCATTTAGAAAGGTAGGGTGGTTTCATTTTTTCTTATCGTCCAGAAAATGTTACCGAGAACACCCGGTGGTCTCGAGTTTTAGGAGTCGTCATGCCACTGTCATAAGTCGTGATAAAGGTTTTTTCTTTCATTATTTTCCCATAATCCCTAGAAATGGTGCCCACCAATTATAATTTAAGCCCATAATATACTAGGTATAGATTATTTTAGGAGTCATCATCTTTAACTACCTTGTGTTATGAGTAAGTTTATTACAATTCATTGGGTGACCTGGTTTTCTAGGGGTAAGGTGTCGGACCTCCATGATGGGGGTCCGGGTTCAATCCTCGGTCCCAGCAGAGCTTTATCTGATTGCCAAACCCTTCCTTCACCTCTGACAATGCGTGTATTAATCACAACTTGTGAATGTGTGGAATGCCAGGCCTCCACCGTGGTTCAGATCCCACTTTAAATTGTAGGTCCTCCATTTCATCTCATCAATCACCCTACCATTACACATTAGCGTAAGTGCGTATAACCCGAACGGGTAGTAAGACGCGGTGCTAATAATAATAATATAACAATAACACTAGTAATTGAGTAAGTAAGTATATTATGATGTAAAATAAAGTTGGATTTTTGATTGTGTATGATAGGATACACTGAATCCTAACTCATCTAAAAAAAACTCAAAATATTAAAAGCCCCTTGATTTCTTGAT
The DNA here is from genome assembly GCA_902151425.1 of Timema shepardi. Taxonomy (NCBI): domain Eukaryota; kingdom Metazoa; phylum Arthropoda; class Insecta; order Phasmatodea; family Timematidae; genus Timema; species Timema shepardi. Next base: position 7,395 of record CABFVX010001938.1, on the reverse strand, counting down.
TTATTTGATATTTGAACCATTTATCAACCCTTGTTTCCCAGCCATATATAACATTAAATATTCAACCACCGTAGATTAGCTAAATAGGTTCATCCTGTTGTACACTATAACATCGGTCCGATGATAGATTTAAACTTATAGCTCTCAATTTTAAATTTATCATAACTAAATTAACATAAAGTTTAATTTATAAAAGAATGTTTCCCTTTTTTGCGCTATGTTTACATTTTTGTTTTTAATTCTAAAGGATTTGGCGAAAGCATTCGCTATCCAGTGTGTGGTGTTCAACTGCTCGGACCAACTTGACTTTATGGCAATGGGCAAGTTCTTCAAGGGTTTGGCCAGGTAAAATAACTTTAAACATTTCTATTTCTCTCCGTAGCGGACTATCATGGTTTGTTATTTTATAATAAAACTATAATATTTAGAAATAATTGGAATATGGTTATTTATAAGTGAGCTAACACTAAACAAACAAAGCTGTTTGTTTAAAAGAAATATATTTCAGAGGAGTGCCAAATGAATATACCCAGTCTCCAGACCTTTGTTTACTTGTTAAAATAACATCAGTTAGATGGACATACCCACGCGTTCTTTCCCTCGAGCAAGAATGGCACGAATGAAGAGACAAGCAGTCGCCACGAGTAGTAGCACATGATTCATCGTGAAGATGATGGTTTGTTACCAAGGTAAAGACTGTGTGTTTGGACAAAAAGTGTCATTTATCGTGTCACCTGGAATGACACGGTGTCATGTTTAAATCTACAACACGATGCTGTTATGCCATGGAGTTTCTGGCAATGTGTTCAAGTTAAGGTGAAGTGACAAAGACCCAGTTCAGGATTCTGTGCGTGTAACTTGATACTCACAGGAAAGAGCGTCACAAACCTTCTCGCACTCAACGCAACGCCCACTAGCACACGTTCTTTCCCACGTGATTTGAGAGACGCCATTCTTTCTCACAGGAAATAACGCGTGTGTTTGGCTATCGGTTGAGGCATTTCTGTTGTTCCGGATGTTGTAATGAAAGATCCGCAATCCGCATGTTATAGAACGGAAGCTTTTATAAAATATTTTAGCCGCTTCGGCGTTTGCATGATCTATGGCTCCTCTCTCGAAGTAGATTGGATTTCTTATAACTTGTAGATCAGGGTTTGAATCCTGGTTGAGGTTTTTAGGTGGTTTTCAGCTAAATAGTTTTACTTTCTCATTCGATCCAAAAGTGAGTATATATCCTCTAAGTCAGTGGTTTCCAATCTTTTTGGAGGGCATACCCTCCCCTACCCCTCTTTACAACAATTTGTGTAGTTACAAGTACCACCAAAATAATGCTTAATGCTGCATATTTATTTTTTGATACATTTATAACTGTGCCTAGGAATATCATAACACAGAAGGCATAAATGCACCATATGTCTTAGCTTGAATCAGTGTTTTCACCTTTGCAAACACTGGTTTAATCTGTTTTACAGTTGTTTATACTTGGACCGAAAGTATTTTTAATTTTTTATGAGATGATATCTTTTTACGTCTTTAATTTGCTTATTTTGTTTGTTTTCTCAGGGCGTACCACAGGGAATAATTGTACGTTCCACTGGTGGTACGCATACCACAGTTTAGGAGTAGTTGCTCTAAATTATATCTTCCTTATCTCTATCCAATCAATGTGAATATGTTGGTAGCCCGGGTGGTAGTATTGGTCCACATTTTTTAATTTTTTTTCAGCACCGTGTCTTACTACCTGTTCAAGTTATACACATGATTTACAGTAATAGCTATAAAAAACCATTACGTTGGTAATGAAGACTTAATATACACCCATAAAGTATGGTTGGATAAATTAATACAAAACCTATTATGAACAGAAAATATTTATAAAGGGCTAAACATACATACATACCTCCTTTATTTTTCCACGCAGTCCCCATTGACTTCAAGATATTTTTTACATCTCTTGGCAAAAAAATCTGCCACCAGTGATTTGAGACAGTGATTCACACAATTATTCAGTTCACCATCTTCTTCAAAATTCTGAGAGGGCAGCCACTGCCTCATGTTCAAAAACAAGTGATATTCACTTGGAGCGAGGTCTGGGTTGTAGTGTCCTGAGGTGGTCCAGAGGTTCCCATCAACACTACTGAATCAGCTGAATAGTTTGAGCTGCAGTGTGGGCTTGAGCATTGTCGTGTAAAAGAAGAATCCCTAATGTCAGCATTCCCTTCTTTGGTTCTGAATCGCGTGTCTGAGTCTTTTTAAGGTTTCACAATATCCTGCAGCATTAATGGATCTTCCTCATTCACGAACATCAACAAGAAAGACACCCTTCTGGACCTAAAAAACGGAAGCGATGATTATTTTTGACGGGGCGTCCCTGTTTGAATTTCTTTTGCATATGGGGATGTTGAATGAAGCCACTGCTTCGATTGTTGTTTTGTTTCAACATTAATGTACAAAATTCAAATCTCATCACTTCTTACGATTTGAGAATTTCCAAACGCTGCAAAAACATGTGAGCAGACTCCATGCGCTTTTGTTTGTGAGCTTTAGTCAGCATTTAGGGGACCCATCTGGCACACAGTTTCTTGTAGCCTAGCTTTCCTGTCACAGTTTCATGAATGAGTGACCGTGGAACTTCTGAAAATTCAAAATAAAGTTACGTGAGTTTGAAACGATGGTTCTCACGAATTTTCTTGTCCACTAAATTTTCAGTCACCACACTTGGTCGGCCACTGCGTTCCTCATCATGAACGTTGGTGCGGCCTTCTTTAAGCAGGCGGACCCATTGTTTCACCTTACTCCTTTCACTCATGATCACACCCGTAAACCTCACATACCCGTCGATAAATTTCTGCTACGTTAAGGTTTTCCACTAAGAAAAATCATAATATGACACTGCGAACCTCACAACTGGTTGAATTATTTATGATATCACTCATTTTAAATCATTCTCACAGAACATCAGATGAGGCTTAAATTGAAGCAAAGGGATAAAAAGAAAGCTGATGAGTCAATCCATGCTATTGGGTCTATTTTGGAGGTCATATCTCAACAGACCTTACTCTGTGCACGCTCCTCGTATATAATGTTAATGATGTATGTTAGAATTGTGTAAATAATTATATACGGTGTATAGATTATAAATAATATATACAATGCATAAACTAGTACATATTGTTTACATTCATTAGTGTTTTATTTCCATCCTGTGACCTGGCTCAGTTGTTTATTCAAGCCATATATTTTCCACTACCAGCTTTATAGGCCTGTCGTAGCTTCATATGTCTTATAATCTAACTTAAGACTGGAACAGGCACAACAGTACACGACCGTAAATTTATCAATGTGAAAGAATAAACCCACATTTCACCAATTATAAATTTCTCGGCCATGCTAGGAATCCAACTCGGGAACTTTAGCTCAGTGGACGGACACACTACCGACTGAACTGGGGGGCTGGATAAAACTAGTGCATATTAAACATTATTTTAACGCCCTCCTACTTTCAGAATCAATTTCTGTCTATGTACTGGTATCGATAATCAGGTGTCATTAAAAAAATAAATCATTGGTATGATATAGTATTATATCAAATATCGGTATAAAGATTTATTTAGTATGCATTTTATAACTCTATATTAATATAGAACTATTGAAGTATGTTGTTAGTTTATAACAATACTAAGGATATATTGAGGATGGATCTTTACAGGCTGAGTTGCTAATTTTTAAAATTATTCTTTATTTTCAATTGATTTGTTTAATACACTCTCAATGATATGATTTCAGTTCTGGAGCTTGGGCCTGTTTCGATGAGTTCAATAGAATCGACATTGAGGTGTTGTCTGTGGTGGCGCAACAAATTACCACCATTCAGAAGGCACAGCAGGCTCGAATGGACAGGTTAGACCTGACACTACTACATCCCCTAGTAGGCACGCTGACTAGTGTCAGACTAATATGGACAAGTTAGAGCTGACACTACTACACCTCCTAGTAGGTACGCTGACTAGTGTCAGGCTCATATGGACAGGTTAGAGCTGACACTACAACACTTCCTAGTAGGTACACTGACTAGGGTCAGGCTCAATTGGACAAGAAAGACCTGACACTACTACACCTCCTAGTATGAACGCTGACTAGTGACAGGCTCGTATGTACAGGTTAGAGCTGACACTACAACACCTCCTAGTATGAACGCTGACTATTGTCAGACTCATATGGACAGGCTAGAGCTGACACAACAACATCTCCTAGTAGGCACGCTGACTAGTGTCAGGCTCATATGGTCAGGTTAAACCTGACACTACAACACCTCCTAGTACGCACGATGACTAGTGTCAGGCTCGAATGTACAGATTAGAGCTTGACACTACAACATCTCCTAGTAGGCACGCTGAATAGTGTCAGGCTCGTATGTACAGGTTAGAGCTGACACTACAACATCTCCTAGAAGGCACGCTGACTAGTGTCAGGCTCGTATGTACAGGTTAGAGCTGACACTACAACACCTCCTAGTATGCACGCTGACTGGTTTCAGATTCGTATGTACTGGTTAGAGCTGACACTACAACATCTCCCAGTAGGCACGCTGACTAGTGTCAGGCTCGTATGTACAGGTTAGAGCTGACACTACAACACCTCCTAGTAGGCACGCTGACTAATGTCAGGCTCGTATGTACAGGTTAGAGCTGACACTACAACACCTAGTAGGCACGCTGACTAGTGTCAGGCTCATATGGACAGGTTAGAGCTGACACTACAACACTTCCTAGTAGGCACGCTGAATAGTGTCAGACTCGTTTAATTTTATTTGTTGGTGTCCAAAAGGTTGGGACCCGAATTCAATGTGGGTTAAGTGAGAGTTTTTTTTCCCTTTATATGTTTTCAGTCTTGACCCACGCAAATTTCGTTATATCTTATCTAATTTCTACCTCCCCAAGTTCTATTCCACTGCAGTAACATCCCAATACAGCAGGATATTAAGATACGATCAATTTAAGTAGTTAGGGTTTTAAAACCTATATGAGTATGATTTAACTTTTTTATACATGTTTTTATTTAATATTAAGAAATAGAATTCAGTGATGACGACCATTTAAATATTACATGGATTAGGGACTATACTCTCTTTTTCCATGATGCGTGAGCTCACAAGCCGGTTATACGTACCTACGGGCTGCCACTGGTAGCGATGATAGTGCTATCTCTTGCGGATAGGGAGTGTCATGTGGTCAGCACAACACATCCTCTTCACCTTATTATCAGTTTCATTTGGGACTATACACACTAATAAATAGCTAAAAATATTGTTAGTATATATATATATATATATATATATATATATATATATAT
>CABFVX010001937.1:117874-134921 GCA_902151425.1 Timema shepardi | reverse complement strand
CGGTCACTCGACAGAACTAAAATTATCGAGACTCAGTGGAAAAACCACCCAAAAAAACTTGACTGAATATTTTAACCTTTGATGTCATCTCTATAGTATACATTTCTCTATGGTATAACTGAGAAGAGACAGAGACTGAGCTGGGTGGGGATGTGCAACTTAGAAATGAGCTACAACTTATCAGTTTCTTGGAAATACCTGAAATCTCTTTCCTTTTTCTTGAGGATAGTGATTCTACCGTTGAATGTATATCTACACTATACATTCATCGATTCTACCTACTTGTTTACTTGCCGTAAAAGTAAAGAGTAATATTTATTTTTTATATTTATTAGTATCAATTTTTCTAAATATAATCCATACTGAAAATAATGTGATGATTACTGACAATAGGTAGGTATCAACAAACTAGAAACAATTTTGAGGTGGTTACGGGACTAGTAAAGCATTATTCACTAAAGTATCGAATTTAATGTAACAAACATGAATAGTACATTTTTATTTTATACAATTTGCTATACATTTAAATTATTTAACCATAAATAGCCACAAACACACATGATTGCTTAGAAAGTACAAATAACTCTAAACACACTGTTAACATAGCTTATTATTTATAACTAATTATAATTTATTAATATTGCGTTTTTGTTTGATATTTTAAGTGATAATAGGTTCACTTTGACATGTCTACTGACCAGGTTGATACTTTACCAAAAGTAAAATATTGTTAAAATTGAATGAATAACAGTATTTGTGTGTTTTTTCTTCCAAATTTATACTCGTGGTTTTAACCTTTTTGAACTTAAAATGTCCATAAAATCTAACAGTCATAGTTTAATATTAATTGTGCACAATTTTTTTTAACAAATAGTTTGGGCCTAAAAACTAGTAGCTTTTTCTAGGGACGCCTAAACATACCAAAAATAGCCGTTAGCACTCTAAATATAATCAATATTGATGAACCAAACTTAGTTTAGAAGAGATACACCTTTTAATTGATCAAAATAATTGATCATATTGGACCAAAATCAGCCGTTTGGTCGAGTCACTTTAAATGTACCATATGTATATAATTTATACTCGGATCAATAGGCATGTGAGCTAAATATCGGGTTCTGGTTGCATTAAGGTCAAGGTTCTAATTCCAGATAGGTGCAATGAGAGTGTGTTTCCTAAATTGTTTCTCACTTATCCTCCACGAAAATGTGGGTATATTTAATTTAAATTCCATATTTATCTCCAGCTACTCAATAAGCGTTATTAAATGCTGATAACCCAAGTGGGTGATAAGACTTGGTTGGAAAAATTGAATAAGGGACCTATTAGGTAGGCCTTTATTGATGCGCAAAGCTAAAAGTTTATGAAACAAAGTTTTGTGTCAGCCACATTAAATCTGTAAAAAATGTTAAAGTTTTTGAGATTATTTATTCAGTAGATAAGAATCACAAATAAAAATCAATAATTGTATGACTAACATATAAGGCTAACTATGAGTATTCTGAATATGCTTTGGATATTACATTACATTTTTTCGGTCTTGGTATTTTGTGGCTCGTTTTCACAGAGACTATGGCTAAAATAGATCGCAAGAAATGTATTCAAACGAATAGCTTTTTTGTGTTAGGACACATGATTCGTAGATTTTTCTGGCCTAAAACACATTCGCATTTATAATTTAGAGTCCTTTAAATGATATAATTTGCAAAAATGTCTTTGAAAATATTACAAAGTAGTTAGAAATAGTTAAAATAATTAATATGTAAAAATAATAATTTACTAAAACTGATTTTGCACTGTAAATTTGCTTTGGATACACTTATCTCTCTGACTTATGCCAAACATACAAAATCGTAACGTAACAATCATTTAAAGTATTGCAATGAGTGGTTTGAGCTTTATTCGGATATTTTAATAATCTAGTATTTTAGTAACGTAATTTGTGGCCCAAGCAATATGTCTCCCAGGAATTATTTACTATTATACTCTTTCCCCCTTAAGAAACATTTAAAGGTCAACAACTTTATGTATCATGTAAAACCCTTGCCAAATATTTGTTTTAAACAAAACAGTTACATTTTTTTTTAAATTTAATTTTCAAAAATCAACTGTCAGTAAATTACCCTAATACGAGGGCTTGAATCAAAAATTTTAAAAACGCCTCAAGGTATAACCATTATATAACATAATAAAGTTTGAAAGAAATCCATCAAATGGTTTTCTCTTCAGCCCTAAGGACATACAGATAGGCAAGGGGTCAGATAGAAGTACAAACCCCACCTTTTGGTTTTTGAGGGCACATAAAACGCAGAGATTAAACATAATCTCAAGGTTGAAAATGTTCACTATCCCAAATTAAAAATTGTTTTCTTTGGTGACAAATTCATCAATATTTCCAAATATTTTAGGAATGCTTACCCTAGTTTGGTTGGTAGCTCAAAGAAGTGAAACAACATCCTTAAAATTAGTATAAAAACTATTCATGTTAATTTTATAACATAAATATGCCTAACTAAAACTACTTTTATTTTGGCACGGGGCATTTTTAACCAAAAATGGCCGTATGAATGAATATCAAAGACCGTGACCAAAAGTATCTGAAAGAGTGGCTATAAGGGTGCCATGTTTGGTTATGACAAATAATTGACTCAAATGTAATTATAAAATACACATACGCGATTGTTGCTTTAATTGCTTAACTTTGTAGCACACAATAGGTGACCTGGTGGTCTAGGGATAAGGTGCCGGACTTCTGTGCTGGTGGTCTGGGGTTCAATCCGTGGTCCCGCCACAGATTTATCTGATTTACAAACCTTTCCTTCACCTCTGACAAGACATCTTATGAATGTGGGGAATGACAGGCCTCCACCGTGGTTCGGATCTCACATTAAACTGTAGGTCCCCCATTTCATCCCACAATCACCCTACCATTACACATTAGCGTATGTGCGTATAAACCGAACGGGTAGTAAGAGGCGGTGCTAATAATAATACTATATTACACAGTAAAAATCATATAAATATGTATACATATATACATACATATATAACTTTATTTATATAATTTATATTCACTTGCATATATCGCGTAAAGCATAGTTTTTGTAGTAATATGCATGTGAATCTGTTGGCATGTAGTGTGTAGACAATGTTTAAGTTAAAACACACATGTGAATTCAATATCACCTACTGTTAAATTATGCATTCCTTCTACATGAAATTAAAACAATGGCATATATAGGCCTACATAAAATGTGACAGTTATTGTAATACATTTATAAGAATATCCCATTAATTCAAGAAACAATACATAATATTGAATGTATTCTAGATAATATTATTTTAATTTATAATTATAATGGGTTTGTGGCTGTAAAAGTAATCTCGCTAAAACATTTATGTAAAAAAAATGCGTCAAGCTCTACACTAAAAATATTCTCTTTCAGCTTCGGAAAAAATAGATATATAATAGAATGCCAAGTTTAACTTGCAATGGCCTTCAAAATAGCTTTTCACTTCTTTTTTACATTTTGCTTCTGCAACAGTTTCAATTATTTAGTTTCGTATATATTAAGATATACTGGGTAAACATACTTGAAAGAATCTGGTATGCCAGTCTATCTACGTGCGAAAATGACAGAGAAGTGACATCGTTGGAAATATATTGGAAGTTGAGCTGGCGATCTTTATATCTTACTTCTTTTTGAGGATGAATAAGAATTTTTGTGAGTAGAACTTGGTTCCTTTTTTTACATAAACGTTTTGGTGAGTTATCAATACTTTTTTGAAGATTATATATATAAGAATACGTTTATTTAAGTAGGTAGCTGCCTACCATCGGGAGGCCTGTGCTCAATTCTTATTAAAGTCAAGTGGTGCAACAAATAGATAGATGGGAGAGTTCTATTAAGACTTAAATGGATTCGAGGTAAATATTTGGTATATTTTAGAAACATGTTGACAGCTGGATATTCCAAGTACTTCTTCTAGGCCAATTTTCATTTTAATTTTCAATTCTATACTGATTGGTTCAAGAAACCCTCCATTCCGCCCTCCCCATCCCCACCCCCACATTTTGGGACATCATTTTGAAAAGTTAAGATTTCATATTTTACCCTTGGTCACAGACAAGGTTATTTCCTTCTCTGTGTCTTCTCTGTGCCCTTGGTCTTATATCCAAAGTACTACCTCAATGCCAATTTTCAAGGTTCTAATTTGACTTGTTCAAGTAACACCTCACATCCCCCCTACTAATTCGTAATCATGAAGATTGTACATTGATGGTCATCACAAGTTTATTGCTGTACACAAACTGGTTGCTCTGTTTCTATTGATATTCACTTTTGAGCTTCTCAATACAAATTCGAATCTATCTGCTTTTGTGTGTGTGTGTGTGTGTGTGATCAGAAGAATGCTATCTTTTTCAGCATTAATAAAAAGATCGCAACAAATTATAATACTACTGTAAAACAACCAATACAGCCATAGCACCTGAACTTTTGGTTCATGCTGGCTTGTTAGAAACCTTTCAGCTCTTATAAGATCATGTAAAGACAATGGAGCCGTCCCCCTTAACCCCTTCCGCATCCAACCAGGGGTAATGGGGATTTGACAAGAACAGAATGGAGGTAAAATGACCTATTTCCATTGAAATATTAAATAGAGAATGCACGAGTATTGTTTTTTTTTGGGGTTTATTTAGTTTTTTTCCCCCTTTCGATTAATAGTTTGATTCTCAAACACATTTATTAATTTCTATCTACTTTTTTATCTAATTATTCTATGGTTTTATTAAATTTTGGGTCTGGTGTAATTGTTTGGCATATTGATATCTTATATTTGACAAAATAAATATTTTACTATCATTCATGATGGTGTAGATATCATCAGAATAAAAATGACCCCTGAGTAAATGGGTGAAATGCGGGTTGTGGGTTGCCCCTTCAATTGCAAAGCTCATTCTCAAGGCTTCCGTTTTCTTTCATACTCAACTAAAATTTACAGATAAATTAGCTTAAGATTATTAATAAACAAATATTATATATAATTCTTGAGCTAAATGCTAATAGTATTACATAACAAGTACACATGTTATGACGTATAAAAAGGCTTACATTAAAACATTCTGTTAAAGTGTTTGTGATAATAGATATTTATTATTTTAGCCTAAAGTGAAGCTAGCACACACGCACATAAAGTCTGTTCGCGGTAGGAATTGTTTTCTGAAAGGCCTTTTTCCCTACCAGAAATATATTATATAGTAGGATATTGGTAGGAAAAAAGAATTTTCATAGAGAAATTCCTATCGTGAATGGAAAATACACACACACAAGAAAGTGTCACAAAAGTCTCAAATTCCCCAATTTAATGACAAATCTCTCCCCTCTAATTTATTTCCAAATATTACTTTGAAATGATTCAATTCTAAATTGTTTTATTTAGTTGATTGTTTAGTTAGTCCCATGAAAGAAAATCCGAAGATTTGGAATAATTTTGACTTGTGACTATAATTATGAATAGTAATAAATAAAGTTGAGTTTTTTTGTGAAAGGCTGGTGAAATTATTACTAGAGTTGAATGAACGTACACGCGATTTTTGTTCTTAATTAATTTGTACTTTTCCTCCATTCCTTTTTTTTTTTAGCATCGCGTATTATTCTATGTTCAGGCTATTCACATACATACTAATTACTGCATTGAGCTAGGAATTAGGAAGGTTGTATTTAGGGAAAGTTTACACGCATTTGCTAGGTGGGAGAGTGGAAAACAATTTTTGATAAACCACCCTCATTACACTTGACCAGGGTTTGAAGCCCGATCTCACTGTTATCGGCAGTCTAGTCTAACCTAAGAGTAACCCCTTAGACCATGTGGTTACCGAACCAGGCCCATTCCTTTAAATTCTACCTTCCTCATTACTATACCACTATACTTCTTACTATACTATATGGGTAGTGTTAGATGTGGTGTAGAATCAAAATTGCACCAAGAGTATTGATGTCCAATCCTAAGCTAATACTAATTTAAGGATGGTGGATGGATTTAAGGATTTCAGGATGGGGGATGAGAGGAGGGGGAGAGAATTTGAAGAAATTGCTCTAAAATTCACGGGGAAAAGGACATAAAATAATACAAAGAAAAACAGTGTCGAAAGCCGAAATTGCTTCGTTTCTAATTTTGTTTCTCCTCGTAACAGCTAACAGGCTCCTCAAAAACTTCATTCCTGTGGCCTCTCTTACATTCGATGTCCATTTTTTTGCTGCATATGTGAAAATGGATACAAAGTACGCCCTGTACAAAACTCCCTTACATTTTAAGGGAAATTCTCTTCTCCATAGCACGTCTCTTACTAACCTATAAAACAACTCTCCCTGCTGTCCTCTTCTCATTAAATCCTCTCTACCTCCACAATTCTCCTCAATCTCGCCTCCAAGATATATTACGTTATGTACTTTTCTCAGCTCTACTCCAAACAACTTTATAGCTCTATTAGGCCCTAACCTCTTCTTTGTCATCTCCATAACTTCACAATTTGCCATGCTAAATTTTATTTCATGCTCTCTCACTTCCTCATTCCATTCTTGTAGTTGTTCCTGTACTTCCTCTTCCTTCTCCCTCCATACCATCAAATCATCAGTAAACATCACGGCTTTAACTTTTTTCTTCCCCGTGTTTTCCTGCCACTTTGTTTATGCAAATTTTCCATTACTCTTACCATTACATTACATTCCCTGCTTCACTCCATCCTTCCATTCTCCGTCTTAACACACCTCTTGTGATCCTCATACATAATTTTCAATTTCATTACAACTCTTATTTCCACTTCGACCTCCTCCATCATATTCTAAACTCTATTTCTATCCCCACCATGATATGTTTTCTCCACATCCATAAATACAATTACCATATCTTTCCCATATTCATACCTTCGTTCTATCAGCCATCGTATGTCAAAGAATAAGTCTACTGTAAAGCTCTGTTCCACTAGAGCCGTTTTGTTCCACTCTCAGCCTGCCTTTCATTTTATTTGTAATTCTCTTTTCCAGTATCGTCTCATATATGTTTGTACAGTGGCACATCAGTGTTATCCTTATATGATTTGTAAACCTCTTCATTTCTCCTATCTTGAGAATAGATATTATAGCTCTATTGTTTCAGTCTTCCAGTACCTTGTTATCCTTCCAAAACACTTTAAGCAACCCGTATAGCCATTGTATACCTACTTCCCCTGCTGCTCTTATCATTTCCACAGTCAGTTCGCCCATTCCAGGTACTTTCCCTTGTTTTATCCTCTTTCATGCGTCCTCCCCTTCTTTCCATGTTGGACCTCTTTCTTCCTTTTCTGTTATTTCTTCCTGATCCTCTGTTTCACTCTCATTCCCTTCCTCTTCCGAGTTGAACATTTTCTTAAAATATCTCATCCATAGTCCCTTTTCTTCCTCTCCTGTCTTCAGCGTTCTTCTTTCTTCGTATATCGTTCTAACTTATTTTCTTTTATATCTCCTTATATTTCTTACTTGGCTATATAGTACCTTCTTAATTCCTTCCACGTACCACTCCAGCATTTGCGTAAATGTTTGCATCCAATCCTTCCTGGCTTCACGTACAGCTTGCCTCGCTCTTTTCTTCCTCTACCTATATTATCCCTATGTTTCCTCATTCCTATTTTTAAAACTCCCTCTGAATGCCTTATTCTTCTCCTCTACTGCTTTCTTCACCCTTTCGTTTCAACAGGGTGTCTCCTTCCACTTCCTCTTATTACTTGTCCTCCACCATAGCTCCTCTGCTACATGGAGTGAACTAAGTATTAATATAATTGAAGTAACATTGCCACTGGCTACTAAATTCATAATAATTAATTTGGTTGACTCTACACTATTTTCGATAGGCTCTATTAGGCGAAGACTAATAATTATTACCATAGTAGCTGTATTGGTTGATTGTATATTATATATAACTTAATTGGTGAAGACGATATCAATCTCACCGTGAATATTTTGGCTGGCTGTAGGTGATTTCTAACCGGTGAAGAATGACGAAAATCATGAAAACTATTTTGTTTCACTAAATATTATTTGAGGAGCCTGACGTAATGTGTCACGATGATAAAAAATAATAAGACTTTAAATAAGAGTATACTAATATAATATTGATAGTTGTTGTTGACTGTAAATTAGCTGTGTTCTGTTAAGGATTACCAATAATACGGTAAGTATTTTGTTTGAGTGAAGTTAGCTCCTAGACAGTGAGGACACGAATGATTTATAAAATACTCAAGGTGAAACACCGTTCTCTAAATAAATACCAAGTAAATAGGAAAGGGCGCAATGGGCAACTATCCAACAAAGCCATTCAACCTCTCTATAGTAGCAATACACCCGATAAAAAAATAAATTGAGACACCGAAGAATATTGAGACTTTTTTACAAACTTAAATTGAATATCAAATTATTAGTAAAGTTCATTGTAGAATTTTTAAATGTATTTTACACAAGCCAAGCTATCCGTAAATTGATCCCCCCCCCCCATGAAATTGACTTCTTAGCCTTTAAAATACGAATTATGTCAATTTTAATTGTGATTGTTGGGTGACCTGGTGGTCTAGGGGTAAGCTGTCAGACTTCTATGCTGGCGGCCGGGGTTCAAACCTCGGTCCCGGCAAAGATTTATCTGATTACCAAACCCTTCCTTCACCTCTGNATGCTGGCGGCCGGGGTTCAAACCTCGGTCCCGGCAAAGATTTATCTGATTACCAAACCCTTCCTTCACCTCTGACAAGACTTATTGTGAATGTGAGGAATGCCAGGCCTCCAACGTGGTTCGGATTCCACGTTAAACTGTAGGTCCTCCATTTCATCTCACAATCACCCAACCATTACACATTAGCGTAAGTGCGTATAACCCGAACGGGTAGTAAGACGCGGTGCTAATAATAATAATAATAATAATTGTGATTGACGATATAAAATCAATACATATATTAATAAGCATTATTCTTTGCTTTTTATAATGAAATTTCCAGTAAAAAAAGTAACAACTGCACTATTAAAATTTATTTTTCTTAATATTCCTGGAAACAATATCATTATATAAAACTAATTTTCCTCAACCAAAAGAAGTAAAACGTATGGTTGATTTGGCCTTATGACAGTCATATTGTGACCAAAGGTAAATATTTTAAAATTATAATTAGAAATATATTTGTAATGTTTCTATCCATAGCACTAAAACTCTCAAGTTTTAGTTGATTTTTAAAAATTTTTAGCTTAAAAATGTATTTTATTTATCGATTTTAATATCAAAGTAAAACTTTTTATATAGATAAATACAAACATTTTAATTTACCACAAATAAGGGTATTTACCTATAGATCAGTCGGTAGTGCGTCTGTCTACTGATCTAAAAATCTCAGACTAACTAAAACAAAAAACTAAACACTTCACTTCCGGCAACATCAAAATATTACTCATTATTAAAATTGTTGATTCCCCTTCCACAGCGATGAAACGTCGATTGTACGAATGTGTCTTGTGTCCGCTCTAAATCTATGTCATTTTATGTCACGTGCTGATATAATCAATCGGTTTAGAAATTTCTCATTAATTACCCAAAAATGAATTTTGTTTTAAAATAAAAAAACTTAGTGAAAGGGTCAGGCCCAACAATCAAATATCTTTGTCAGTGCCACCCGAAATAAACTTGTATAATACTACATTGATGGAAATGGGGAAATCGTGGTTCTAATCCCGGTTGTGAGGATCAAGGGTATTTTTTCCTAAATGGTTTCTTACTCTTTCACAAAATAAATTCGGAAATATGTCCTCTGAAACTGTACATTCTACATACTCACGCCATTAGTGTAAGTGCCCGTAGCTCGAACGGGTAGTAAGAAGAAACGCATAAAAATCATCTTGTGTCCACTAATATTGAGTACAGTAATGGATTATAATCATAATACACTATAAACCCGCACCAGTGGATGCGTGGGTTAAGTCTTCAGTCTCACCTGTTCTGATTTGCCTGCTACTGGGAGTTAGAGACTCTGTTGTCGGCCGGGTGTATCAAGATGATTTTCCATTAAACTGTTTCTCTCTCTCCCTACACACTTTCTCAATATGTTACCATCCTCATCCCTACCACACTACACTGGATATAATCGCTGAGGGAACTTAATCTTTACTTTTGGGAAACAAGGTGGTCACTCTCTCGTTTTTGTCTGGCCAATCTCCCCTCAAATATAAGACAAGTTTTACATCGCTGGTCAGGCTAGGTTTCCAGTATTTTCTTAATACCTCAGTACATCACCTTCCAACATACATGAAATCAAGGAGATTTGGCAGCAATTGAATAGTGGAAAAGCTAAAGGAGCTAAGTGACATTTTTTGGAAAATTGAGATTTATAAACCTGAACAAGCTATGTACCAGCGCAAATGTAGTGCTAAATGAGCCAAGTTCCTATCTCATCCAGGCTAATTGTGGCTAACGTCAAAAGATGGCGTTGGGTTTATGTGCTGGCCTATTGGAAATCCTAACGAAGCTATTTGCCCTATCACAACTATCACCAACTGAACGAAGCCACTATGGCCGCAATAAATCTAACAAAGAGTACCTAAGCTGTGACCTGAATATCTATCGACTGTACAAAGCTTTTAGGAACAAACATCCTCAAAGTTTAGTAACGTATAAGTTTTACAGGAAAGTCTTCCTAAAATACTTCCCACTGTTATCATTTCGGAGACCCAGAGTTGACACGTGCCAAACTTGTGATCAACCTGACATTTTGACAAAGAGCACTGACAAACATATTGCTAAATTTGCCTAGCATGACCAAGAATTACATAATCGTAATACGGAAAAATCTTTTGTTGAAATGAGGAATGAGTCTGTCGCTAGCACGTTACCTAATAGTAACACATGCACAATCAACATTGACTTACAAAAGGTATTTCAACTGCCTAAGCTTACACACACGAATACGTATTATTCCTGACAATTAAGTGTGTATAGTATTGGAATACACATTTATGATACATCTGACTGTGTTATGCGTGTGTGGCACGAATGCCAATCTTCTCGTGGAGGAAAACAGATAGTGTATTGTGTTCTGCATGCTCTTAACAGTAAGGAGGTGACTAATAAGAATAAGTTGTGATTGGGGAGTGATAACTGCTGTAGGCAGAAAAAAAACCAGAATGATGTTGTTTTTGTATACATAATTGATTGCTATTGGTATGTTTGAACAAATAGACCACAAACTTTTAATGGCTGGACTCAGCTTTGCTGCTGTTGACCGTGATTTTGCTCTTATAGAAAAGAGGTTGAGAGTAGATAAAGAAGGCCAGGTGGTAGGCCATGTTAAAAAGGCCATCCAAGAAGCTTGACCTACAAGACCATTCGTTGTTATGTGTATGAAAAACAAGTTTTTTGATTTTTAAACAGCAGCTGTAACCACCATCAACACCAAAAGACTGAAAATATCCAAAGCTTCATGGCTGCATATTGAAAAGACCAAACCTGGAGTTATTTAAGTGAAAGAAAATTTCAATGAGTACATTGATTTTGACTCTCGTTTTGTCTTCAACAAGGGTGTAACTTTAGAAAAGATTGATGCAATGACGTTAGATAGATTGTCTGATGTAGTTCCATTATCAAAAAGTAAGTAACAATCTAATTTCGTTTGTGCATCCACATTATAAAAAGTTATATGAAGACATAACAAAGTAGGCGGTGAACACTGAACACTGTTTTGATGGCCAATGTAGCGATTTTGATTCCTGTTTCTGTGTTTCCATATTCACCATTTTTGTATAGCTGTTTCATAAACACTTAGTTTTAAAAAGATATATATATTATAATTATTTTACTATTGAGATCTTCTAGCGAGGGGTTTAAAATTTACATGATGTTGAACTAATAATAAACATATCTTAAAATTGAAAAATGACACCTGGACACGGGAATCGAACCCGGGACCTTCGGCTTAGTACGCCAATGCTCTTACCACTGAGCTATCCAGGATTCGTCCCGTGCCCATGGTCATTCTTCACTCATAGTTTAAGGCAGAGTCTAAGATGGACGTGGAAGTCGTCAGCTTATAAACATGTGATTATCTAAGATCACAGCCATCGGACAACGCAGCCATTAGCGACTCGGTATTTGGCAATTTTGCGGCCATTTGACAATTATATATAATTGTACAGGATTGCATAATACCAATTGACAAATATATATATATATATATGGAGAAGCTTTCACGGGCCAGCCCCTCTCATATAAGCCCGTGTAAGCAAAATTGCCAACTACCGAGTCGCTAATGGCTGCGTTGTCCGATGGCTGTGATCTTAGATAATCACATGTTTATAAGCTGACGACTTCCACGTCCATCTTAGACTCTGCCTTAAACTATGAGTGAAGAATGACCATGGGCACGGGACGAATCCTGGATAGCTCAGTGGTAAGAGCATTGGCGTATTAAACCGAAGGTCCCGGGTTCGATTCCCGTGTCCAGGTGTAATTTTTCAATTTTCAGAATATGATATCTTTGAGGTAGTATCTTCTCTAAAATGCATTAACAATAGCTTCGGCTATTTGTTTCATCATTAATAATAAACAGCCTGAAAAGCAATATTTTTACCCTCTTAGCAGGTTTGAATATGACATTGGTTCATAAACATAGCTCCTTTGGATGGTAAATGACAGCCTGGACTTAGCTCTTTTCTGAATTACCTATATATAATATTTTTTCCTCCATCTGTCCCTTGAAATCTTACCATTAATACATGATATACCATTGTAGCCTAGTCTAAAATTCACTCTATATTTTTTTTATAAAATGTTCTGTGTCATTTTACAAAAGTTAAAATATTTTTCTTCATTAACTCTTAAACATGTTTTTGGCCCTAAGGTCCTTTAAATTTTCCACTTAACTTAGAGAGAGAAAGAGAGAGAGAGTATAAAGCTTTTCTCCATAAGACTTGCAGTTCCCTTACCAATGATATTGGGTAAAGTGTTGATGTGCGGATAGGCTGAAGTAGTGTGTTCCTTTGTTTTTGTCATCGCATCTTACTACCCGTTTGGATACTATACATATGAACTAATTACACTAATGTGCTAGGTATGATGAAGATTTAAATTTAAAGGAAAGGTCCCCAGATTAGCCTTATCTGATATAAACCAATTAGAAAAATCACCCTGAATACACCCAACTGGGTTTTGAATCTCAATCTCTCCATTATCGGAAGTCCAGTTTATTGCAAAAGTAATGCCCTAAACTATTAAGCCACTGAAAGGGTTCCAGATAAGTAGTGAGACACAGAGCACATTAAAAAAAAGTATTGTATATATGCACTCGTCAGAACTCGAACTCTGGGCCAGATACAGTTGCCGCTTCCGTGTTTGAAAGCCAACACAAATGTTCTATTCAGGTCCACTGGTATTGTCGGGCAGATTCGGTGCTCTTCGGGCTCCTGGCCCACGGTTTTTTGGGCCACCGTGCCAAGCTGAGACTATATTTTCCCTCAGTCGCTTTACATCATCCCCGGGATAAAACACAGCAACTATCGGCGGCGGCTCTAACAACAACATCTTCTGGTGAGTGAGGAAAACATTACGTCCTGTGTTTGGTGCTCCCTGAATAATACTGCATTGGGGGGCTTAAGATTTGGACGAGGTTCAACGTGTTCTTGCTGAACACAAATACATATCGCCACACAAGTATCAAATATAATTGATTTGGGATATCTTATTTATCACTAAGCACTCAATCCTAGCCCTGGGAGATTTTTCATCACATTTGTTAGTAAGTAATAAGAATCACTCCTTTACCCATTTCAATGATCGAATAGTCTAAGGATGACCTCCGTGTTCTTGTGATAAAGTTCTCGCCTCATGACCCGATTATTGAGTGATGAAAATGCGTAGCACAACTTTCTTCGGAGGGGAAATAAAGCCGTTGGTCCCACGTAGATTGTGCCATATAAATGACCCCTGTAAGGTATGTGTAAATACTTCACTTGGCAAAATTGTTAGGCCCTTTTGCCCTCGCTCATAGAAATTCTTGTGTGAAGGTGTAATAAGCCAGAAAGGGCATGTTAAATACCTCAAATAAATTAAATGAAAAAATGAAAAAATTAATAGTATAAGGCGTCACTTTCCCAATAGACTGAGCTGCCAATCAAAGGTAAATCTGGGTTAAAATCTCAGTTGGGTTTACTTAGGGTGGTTTATAACACGTGGCTTACCACTCTCCCTCCATGTAAATGTGTGTACACATTCTATAAATCTCAACCTTCCTCATCTCCAACACGCTGGTATAATTAGTACACATGCTCATAGCCCAAACGGGGATAAGACACGATACTAAAATAAACAGTTCTTATACAAAACTACTTTATTTTAACACACCTTTAATCAGGGGTTTTAGCACTTTTATCTCTCGGCCCAAAAAACCTCACTGTATCACCTAAAAACAAAACACTGTTTGGCATGACATAAATTAATTTTTATACTCGCAATATACCGGGTTGCTGACGATGATGAGGTCGGAGTTCGAATACCAGTTAGATAAAACAAGGTTTTATTTACTAAATAATTTAACAATAATAATAATAAACAATTATGGTTTACTACTTTCCTCCACGAATATGCACGTACATTTACTATCAAAATTACCTTCTACATCCATAGACAATTAGTTTGGTTATGCGAATTTCCCACGAAGACAGTAAGTCTTGGTTTACAAAAATAATGCTTTCAAGAGCTATAGATGTGTACATATGCATATATATATATAGACATATATGTATACACAGATATAGACTTATATGTATATATGTAGACCTATATATATATTTTTATACAGATAGATGTATATATGTACACGTAAATGTGCAAATATTTATACATATATATAAGTATATATACATATATTTATATATACATACAAATATATATGTATATATACGTATACATATGTATTCAAATATATGCACATACATATACATACACATGTATATTTATATGCACATACATACACATGTACATACATGTATACATATATTTTATTGTGAATATACACATATGTACACATATGAATAGATATATGTGCATATACGCATAAAGAAATATTTATATATGAATCTACCACAAGATGGTGTTGTGTTTTTCTATCGGTATCTAATATCTAATATCTATATCTAATAGAACATTGTGGTCTTGGTTTTTTGCTAGGATTTGTCAATAACTGTTTGCAAATTATTTTATTAATATAAGCTGATGAAATTAATTTTATTTATTTATTTAGTCTTAGCATAGCGTTTAAATATTAGAGATTTTAACTGAGCTTGATGGGATCTTTTAAGCTTAAAGATATGAAATAAATAGTGAAATTTTAACAAATAGAAATTATGTGCATCAATCTACCACAAGTGAAATTAATCTCAAGAACTGTGTTGAAGTTAGAACACAATTTACATAATATTTAATCTGATTCTACAATAATTAAAATAATTTATATAACCATTTCACTATATATATTGTTTCTCTTTAAGTATCATCATATTTACACAATATACAGTAATTAAACAAGAGAGGTACTGCATACTGTCAGTTAATAATATTTCATCAAAAAAAAATAGACCATTAACATAATTAATATTTTAAAACTTTATTTGAAATGTTAATTATTTACCTTTTGTTAGCACGAATATAACGATCAATTGGTAAAATGCATGATAAGTTCGATGGTTACTAATATTTTTCTGTTGGCTGATTTATTTTGTATGATAGTGAATAAAATGCTAATGATGATTTATGTAATTTTATCATTTGTTTCAAATTTTTTAATTATTTTATTTAACAAGCCGGGGTGGACTAGACTGCTAATGACCGGGAGATCGAGGTTTAATCCCAGTCGGGTGCACTGAGGGTGGTTTTACCCACTTTCACTCCTCACAAATGCGGGTGAACATCCTATAATTTAAACTTTTCTAACCCCTAACCCATTAATGTAATGAGTTCGTAGATCTATAACCCAAATGGGTTGCAAGACGCGGTGCTAAAAAAAATTATTTCATTCTTCCATCGTAAAAATGCATGTAAATTCAAGTCAAATATTCATTAGAAGTGCCTTATCTAATGGCTAGAAAAGTTACTAGATCTATTTTCACGTATTCATACGTTCAATCATGCGATCTTGGTTGTCACATTTGATAGATATTAACAACCTCTTTAAAATAATATTAATAATATAAGAATTTATTATAAATTGTAACCAAAAAATAGGTTGTATTTTCTAAATAACCCTTTCTATGGAAATGTAACCATATCACGAAATTTTCGCCTAACCAGAATTTTCTTTTATCATAATATTAAAGTGAAATCTTTATAACAGTTATTTGAGTAATTTGTAATATACACATCAATATATAAATAAATATTTAATCAAAGCAATTTCGTGGTCAAATAGAGCTATAAACGATTTAAGTTTTAGCTTGATTCGTCCGTAGCGAAACGCGTGAAGTGTTTTGGGAGATCGTCAATGATCGCTCGACCATATCAACATTACGTCACGTGCCTTTCTTCGAAAATAATTCTCCGTGTTTATCATTTATAGTCTTAGCTAAAATTCAAAGAGCTCGCCTCTATTATTATTAAAAGGGAGCTGAATGTCTTGGAGGTTAAATAAGCTGTCATATAAATTAAATTTGTTTTGAAATATATTTATTTTACCATCTTAATTTTCAAGGTTCAACAGCATCTAGCCCACTTTGGTGATCTAATTGTTTAAGGAGTCACTCTAGTAATATATATAAAATAATTTAACGGCACGGCTTAATAAATGTTTAGGCTATACGCACCCCACTCTCGCAATAAATTGTACTTCTGATAATGGAGGATCGGCTTTCAAATCCCTATTTGGTGTAGTGAGAGTTTCCTTACAGCTTTCATACTATTCCTTCACCAAAATTAGAGTAAATTTCCTCTAAATTCTACCTACTTTTTCGCTCTTCCATTAGCGTAGTTAATATATATATATATATATATATAT
>CABFVX010001937.1:79005-117748 GCA_902151425.1 Timema shepardi | reverse complement strand
ATATATATATATATATATATGCGTACAACCCGAACGCGTAGCTAGAGGCAGTTAAAAAAAAGAGCATCTAATCGAACAGCAATACAATAAACTCTATAAGAAAAAGAAACAAAGATTAGTAGGAATAAATGGTTTTTCGTGAATACATTATCCAACAAGGCTATAATTACTTAATCAAAATAAATGGATATGGATCGATACGCTAACTTGGAGAAAACACACCAGCGTCAGCGGAAAGAGGGGATGGAAAAACCATAATGATAAATCAAACTTAGAACACGACCATTAATGCACCCGCCAAAATTCGAACTTTGACCTCCCAATCACCAGTAATACTGTGTGTGTTAGTTCACACGCATCGGTGGGCACGTGGATAAAAGCGTCAGTTTTACCATATCTGATTGTCTAGTAACAGATTTGTCTGTGTTCGAACCTCGCTCATATGTACTGAGGGGGAGTTTCCTTGATGATTTCCCACTATCGCCATGTAAATTAGAATACATTTCCTCCTAATGTTCCCTTCCTTATTCCTATTACATTATCTTAAATATGGTGTTAGCTCTGACAGAAATACATAAAGGATGTGAACAGTAACGACACAACCATTTGATATTTTATTTACTAATGGGTTTATTTAACTTCATTTTCTAAAACACATATTATATTATCAGCACACAACTTACAAACTAAATTATTTGGATGCAGTTCTCATATTAAATGCCTATAAATGGCAAATGGCTAGATATATTATAATTACTGCAAAGAAGGACGAGCTTGTATTTAGAAAATAACGTTACCAACACTATCCAGAATTGTAGCAGAAATCTACAACTTGTGAATCTTAGACGCAGGGACAGTGAAGCTACCCCTACGTTTAAAACACACGTTTATTTTACTAAACATCCCAATAATTTTGTAAACGCGTGGTTTAACTTCGAAAGCCCCCTTTTTCATAAAACATGTAAACATTTTCTCTTCCATTCTGTTGAACCCATTTCCTCACGCCTTCCTGGAAGTTCAAGGACATTTCGTCTCATAAAATTTCCCTTGCACGTGAGTTGGTAGTAAATACTGAAGTGACAAACAACGCTCAGTGGAGCAGCGCAGTTGGTGCAAGGAGAAGAGAGACTGTATAAACACAATAAAGAAGATATACCACGTCTGGTGCAGGAATGGCGAACCTTTTTTGAGAGCATGTGCTAGGTTATGTCAAGTTAAGTTGGGGATGGCATATGGTACAAGGTCCTTCTAGGAAATACATCATCAAGTCACCAGATTGGTATTTGAACTATTACATTCCTGCCAACTACAAGCTAGTATATTGTTAGGTTTATACCTTGAAGTATGCGACCTATGATTCGGGTAACATCATAATTTATTATTACCATATTACTTCTGACTTCTTCTTATTTCTACTACCAAATATGCACTAACCTTTCAATTGATGCAGCCTCCTCATCCACTCACCATGTGGTGACCTGGTGGTCTAGGGGTAAGGTATCAGACTTCTCTGCTGGCGGCCGGGGTTCAATCCTTGGTCCCAACATAGACTTATCTGATTACCAAACCCTTCCTTCACCTTTGACAATATATCTTGTGAATGTGTGGAATGCCAGGCCTCCACCGTGGTTCGGATTTCACGTTAAACTGTAGGTCCTCCATTTAATCTCACAATCACCCTACCATCACACATTAGCGTAAGTGCGTATAACCCGAACGGGTAGTAAGACGCGGTGCTAATAATAATAATACACTCCCCATGATCCCGAAACATTCCATTCTCTTCAGCTTCTGTACGGATGTAATATTATTTCTCCGCAGATTTTCCTCTACAATATGTTCCCACCTCTTCCTAGGTCCACCAACTGGTCTCATACCCTCAGTTATTCAGTATTATCTCATCCTTGAGACTCTATCCTAATCCATTCTTTCAACATGCCTAAACTATCTAAGCCGTGAGCCCTCTATACTCCTAAACAAATGTGTGCTACCAACTTCCTTCCTTATTTCATGATTTATTATTTGTGCAACTTTGTCACATTCATTATCAATCTCACAAACCTCATTTGCACTGCTTGTATTCTGCTATATCTGCCGCCATCATTGGCCATCTTCCAGCTCCATAGGTCACTATTGGTACCAAGATACAATTAAAAATAATAAAATTGGCTTCCCTTGTTAGTCTACATATTTGTCTTTTAGAAGTGAACACAACATTTTCACATTTTGACTATATTTCACTTTTATCTCGGTTACATCTTGTCTATTTCCACCCTCGTTTACATAAACACTGCCCAGATAATTTGCCTTAGATACGTTTATTATGGGTATCTCATTAATGTTTACAACCAGCTCTCTATTTGTATCTGTCTTTACATTTATGCATAAAATCTCTCATTATTCAACGATAATTTTCAACCCTGTTTGCACCAAATTTATCCTTACTCCTCCGGCTCCTCTCAGACACCCTTCCAAAAAGCAATATCGTCAGCATAAACCAATGAATCTTTTTCCCTTCTTGGACCCTGTTCAACAAATTTTCCTATTTGCTTGTTTCTAGTCAAGTCATGCCAGGTGTGGTCATGTTGTTTGTTAATACTGCACAGCCTTATTGTATATGTTCAAGTAAATATGTGATGACAGGTACAGAAAGCTGACCCAGCTAGCTTGTCTAGCTTCAGCGTGACGTTGCAAAACAGTTTAGCTGACACTATGACAAATGTTGTTTCATAAGGTTAGGAGTAACGAAGTGAAAATAAACAAGAGGTAAACTAAATTTTTTCAAACAGTGGGCTGGGAGCTAAGAGACTCAAAAATGTGTTAGAATCTCTTAAATAAAACCCCGGGCAGTGTAACCACACGGCCTAAATTGGAAGGCATGTTTGTGTAAACATTGTATATTGTGCGTGAGGAATTACATAACGGACGTTACAAGGTTGTTATGAGGGTTCGTCGATAAACAAATAAGCTAGAGGAGCTGACCCAAAAGGTGGTATTAGCATTCCTTAGCTAGGAACCAGGTCGACAGCCCATTTAAAACGGGAGGTTTTGGAGCCTCTTGTGGCTGACTACAGAAGACCGTAATCTGGCAGGTCAGACTGCATGCCACGGGGTCACGAGGGATAAGTCATCGGGTTCATCAAGTACGAGTCGGGGCTGCCATTAGAGCCCAGGTAACTAGGTTCAACGACCGTGCAGGGACCACCTAGAAGTCAGACAGGCCATTTGGTAAACCTCATAACAACTCGTTTTGTCCCTCACTTCTTTAACGGGTTCCCCAGTCTGGCTCTGTACTATCTAAATCGGTTTGAGATAATCATTGCTCGAAAATAAATATAGTTATTTAATTATTTATACAGATCTATAAATGTATATATCCATGTGTTACATACCACACCTCGGGAAAATCGTTGAACAAAAACGGCTCCATCAGAAGAGAGAACCACTCTCACAGTTCATCTAACATTGCACTTGACTCTCCCGAGCAATCTAAACAACAGACCGGAGTTCGGCGTGGCCAGCTAGCACGTGGTTTCTGCGGCTGGTGCCCACGTGATATTTTCAACGTAGAGGGTGTCTCCCCCCTTCTTCCTTTCCCGTGGTTCATCACATTCAGCCACTATAAAACTCCGCGCTTCACTGGGAACAAGACACAGCAACACAGCACCAGTCAAATTTTCTGCACGTTCAACGTCTCTTCTTCCAGTCTAAACTACAGAGCTCAGTGGTTGTGACGATGCTGCCGGTGGGCAGACCAGATAGACGGAAGTAACACGCTGTAACATTTGAACATTCAAATTTGTAGGAAGTAGGTGACACAATTGCCAGCACGTAGTATTAGGGATAGTGTTCGGGCCTGTAGAGATTATTAGTCATTCTCATGGCTATTATAATATATGTTATTAGGTTAGCCTTTTTTATGACATGGTGTTCATGCCATAAGTGATCTCTCACATCACATGTTTTCTGCTTGGTCCTTAAGACCAGCGGTTTGATTAGGGGTGGGTCTCACTCCTTAGCTTGCATGACCACGTTTTAGTCATCAGAGACTTCAGACGGGAAAGGAGCTGTTTAGGTTGTTCCAGGCCTAATGGTTGTACCTAGTTAGGTTTAGGCTTGCATATCTTGGGTAATTTGGCTGCTTCTCGCTGTGTTGTTCACCAGTTTGTGGTATTTAACTTGTGGGTCATTTCTGCCCACCTGGCATGGCTCGCATCCTATATGTTATTTAACTTGGGTTGTTCACCTATTTGCGGTGCTCTACTTGTGGGTCATTTCTGCCCATCTAGAATAGCTCGCGTCCTATATGTTATTTAACTTGTGTTGTTCACCAGTTTGAGGTGTTCAACTTGTGGGTTGTTTCTAACCTTCTGGCGGGGCCCACATCAAAACTAACTTTCATATCTGATTACCCTTTGGGGCAGTTCGACGCCCTCTTCATTCATTGTAAGCTTTTCATGGTCGTGTTTTTCATGATTCCGGCTTAGACATATTGGTTATCTGCCAGCCCATTTTAAGTCAAGGCCTAGATAGAACCCTGAATTAGAACTTTCCATACATATTTGGCTGACCCATTTATGACCGGAGCAGGCTGTCTGATACCTTTGTAACCTAACTTATTAGGATCTAGCTAGCTTAACTAGCACGAATAATCCTCATATCTTATAATAGAATTGTTTATACAATATGGTGAGCAGATCCTGTTTTGGCTATGCTCGCGTTTTATAACTTGTAAGTAGCTTGTTGCAACAAATTAACTGTTGCTATCGTAATGTGTAGCAGGTTTTCACCTCCCGACACAGGGGGNGGGGGGAAATGCCCATTGTTATTTATTATTCTAGCAAGCATAACAATACCTTTTAAGAAGATTACTAGAGTTCTATGAGTTTGCCAGGGTTATACCTGTTGTGCTAAACCATTGGCGCTTTACGTCAAATTCGCTCAGTGAGACTGCCAACCTTTTTTAACTTGCAGTTGTGTTAATTATCTTTGCTGACACAATAGGCCGATTTAGGAAATACTTGATTGTGTTCTGTTGTTACTCTATGTACTAGCCTGATTTCTTGTTACATTAAACTTATATGTCAACTTGCATTTCTATCTTCTACTTTCAAGTGCTCTCCTATTGTGTTTATTTACCTTGTTCACGTAATAGGCGTTTCTAGTGTTAGCTAGGGCACTCACTACAATTATTTATACTCTTCAAGATCTTAATTTTAGCTTCACTTTTAACATCACATTTGTAATAGCTTAGTGTATCAATAAACCTTCTAAAATCCAAGTCTAACATCAATCATGAACCGCCAAGTATTCATATCACCTCCACCTGAACCTCGTCGAAGAACATCCTGACAGATAAACCAGGCCCACACAAGGGTGGAGGAGGGGTGACAATATTAATGATGCCATCTAAGAGTTAAGGGGAGTATGGTTGTTTATAGCGAACACACTCGCATTAGCAAGGTGAGTTGATGAAAAATCAAAGTGCTAAATCAAAAGGCCCAGAAGTGCCCCAGGCTTAGATTTGAAACTCAACCTCCTCGTTAGTAACAATAAGGTGTGTTGTCAAATTGGTGCCTAGACGTTGTGACTATCAGTACAATAACCCACATGGTCGGTGGCGGGCAGATAGGGACTTGAGTCCCAGCCACGCTTACCAAGAGTGACGTTATACTAAATTGTCAGGAACTGATAGACCATTTGGTGGAGCCAGGTATAATATATGGCATGTAAATCAAGATTGTGAAGTCAAAATGACGGGGATTTCAAAATATTAAGAGCTGCTAAAAATCAAAATTGGAAATCAGCAGTTTGAAAGTATAGAGCAGTTCTAGTATCTGGGAAGTCTACTAATAAAGTATTCCTACTGCACCAAGGGAATTAGGTGGAGGATCGCCATGGCCTAGAAAGCTTTCAACAAGAAGAGGTTTCTGCCAACCAGCAAGTTTAGTTTGTAACTGAGGAAGAAACTAATGGAATGCTGAATTTGAAGCATCGCACTGTATGGGGCAGAAACTTGGACTCTTATGAAGATGGAGAATAAATACTTAGAGCGATTTGAAGCAAAGTGCTGTAGAAGACTATAGGATATTAGTTGGACAAACAGTATGACTAATGAAGTTCCAAGAAGAGTGGGTGAGAAGAGAACAATTATTTTGGATGTGATTCTTCGATACAAAGCAAATTGGATCGAACACATCCTTAGGATTAACTGTCTTCAGCACGACATCATAGAAGGTAAAGTTGAGGAAAAGGGGAGCTTAAGAAGAAGGGGGAATTAAATATTGGATTTGGATGAAGCAAAGAGAAAAATTCTAGGAGCTGAAGGAGGAGGTAGAAAACAGGGTGCATTGGCGGTCTAAGTTCACTGACAAAAGAAATGGACCTGTTGGAAGCTATAATGACAATAATACCATATACAACCAAGAAAAAGTTACTCTTGTTTTAATTCCAAACAGCATTTTACTAGTTCCAAAAAATGATTAAAATACAAGTGGTACTCAAGCAATCATTAAGAGAACAAATTACAAGAGTAATCAATAATGTTCACTTTAATTCTAAGAGTACTCTTTATTATTTATTATGAGAATAAAGTATTTTAACTTAAAACTTTCATACTGTACTTCTTTTTACCCCCTTGAGTTCACAGGCTAGCAATATTGTTAAAAATAATTCAAGTTTTTTTTAGTTACTTAAACAAACCATAGTTTTACTTATAAAAAACTAGGAACTGGACAAAACTACGAATATGGGAATGTCTTTTGTTTTTTTTCTTGTCAGCACGTCTTACTGCCCATTCAGGCGATGTCCACGTGAACTAGTTACGATAATGCATCAGGGATGAGTAAGATTGAATTTAGAATAAGTGTACCCGCATTTGAGTGGTGGATAATGTAAAACCATTTATGAGAAACCATCCCTTGTGCATTCAACCGGGATCCAATATTCGATCTTCCTGTCATCACCAAAGTGAATATCTGGGACTATTGCTAATGACTACACATGTATGGTGGGCTTTTTGGTGGCATGTGGTTTACGGCCTGTCCGATCAGTTTGAAATGCCAGGTCTGTTGACTCTAAATAAATAACGTGTGGCCGTCAACAAAACTGAACTGATCTGACCGTATTCCCACACATTGTAGAATTTCTATTCCAATTGCTTCAGCTTTCCGCTTTATGTTTGGCTTCATTCCATCACCAGCTTTCAAATTGGAAGAGACCTAGTTGTTTTACTAATTTTTATGTTATTTACAAAAAGTGCTTCGTTATTGTTAATTTTCTTTGCTATTAAATCACTGTTCATATTTAGGTCACTCCCTTTTACTGTTGTTCCAAGAATGTCTTAACATTTGTTTCTTTTCTATCTGCTGTGATAATCTTGCACTTCACTTTCCACAACGCCTCTTGACCATAAAACATGTTAATAAATTCAAAAAGAAAAGCTTTTGGCTACAAGGACATTTCAACAAAACACAACAATAACCTCTCTTTGAGACAATAACAACTAAAAGATTTGACTGAGTCGTGACACACACACACACTCACTCGAATTTTACTTCCATTCAGTCGAAAGGATCAATACATCGATGGGATTTCCCTCAGTTCTTCAGTAGGACTGATCAGTCAGAAGGGAAGTCCTAACTAATAGTGTAAGGCCGGACTGCCAATGATGGAGCTATAAGGGTTCAAATCCCGGTCGGGCGTACTAAGGGTGATTTTTTTCTAAATGGATTTTAACTCTTTCTTCAAAACAATGAAGGTACACTATTTCTAAATTTAACCTTCCTCATCCCCAACCCATCAGTGTGGCGTGTGTATGTATGCTTATGGCTCAAAAGACTAGTGTTTAATTTAGTACCGCGTCTTACTACCCATTCGGATTATACGCTAAAGTACTAACTACGCAAATGGGTTAGGAGTTGTAAAGGTTGAATTTAGAAGAAGTGAACCCGTATTTGCATGGAGGGAGGGGGGAAGACCATTTAGGGAGCACTACTCCCAGTTCACCTGACCGAGATTAGAACCTCGATATCCCCATCCTCAGCAGTCTATCTCAACGCGAAGCTAGCGCGTTAGCTAAATACGCCATCGAGGCTGATGAAAGGCTATTAAAAACTGGGGCCAGTAGAAACATAAAGCACGATAAAGACATGCGGTCGGTCTCCCTGACCACTCGCACCCTGTGCTCCATGTGTCTCCTCCTAGCAAGCCGGCGCGGTGGTCCTAGAGGCTGCTGATGCTGTGGAGGAGAGAATGTGGTGTGGAACTTTTCCACGGAAATAGCTGGCCTCAACTTGTATCGGGATTTATTTCTGCCGCGCTAGCTTGGCCCGGGTCGACTGGGACGTTACTACCCTGGGCGGCACAATCACTGGTTTCATTTTTGAGACACGTGGTTGTTCTTTTTTACTTCTTCAGGGACCAATAAACCCAATTTAAAGCAGTATGGTGGTAGGAAGAAGAAACCTTTAGAAAATATATCAATTTTATTTTCAGTAAACATTAATAACATTTTACTATAAATAGTGTTCTATAGATAATGATAATTTATTAAAAGTGACAGCTGAAAATCACATGACCTGACGCATGCGTACGTATAAAGTAGCTCTAGTAACTTTTTAGACGTGATATATATATAAGAAAATTGCACTGTACCTCTCTTATTTAAGAAAACTAAGAACTAAAATGTTTATCTGTGTTTGTAAGAAATAAAATTTTCACTCCCGGCTTTATAACCGTCCAGTATATATATGCAATTACAACAATTAGAGAGATACGAGTGAGGTAGGTAAAATTCAAAGGAAATCTACCTGCATTCAAGCGGAGGGGGAGTAGGTAGTTATTTAGGAAAAACTATCCCCGCACAAAAAAAAAAGTTTTGTACAGGTTACCAAAATATAATGGGCACTACAAAATTATGTTGTTATGATCAAACTAATTTTTTAGTCAACATTAAATTTGTTTTCCCCTGTAAAAAATAGTTTTTTTGTGCAGTACACCCAGTTGTGATTCGAACCCTTGACTTCGCGTCACCGACAAACCAAACTAGATGAGCTTGGCATTAAGCTATAGTGTGCATAGATGTGTGTAGCAAGATAAATAGTTTTATAGAGTTCCCCTGTATCTAAAGAAACACCAGAAGAAAATTAATCAAAATAATTACTTCATCTGTTGTCATTTGAATCTATGAAACGTTTAACTACATAATTTTGTTGAAATATAATTTACAATATTGGTATGGAAAATTCCCGATTTAAGAAAATGAATAGATTGTTATTAAAAATATATTAATTAATTAGCAGTATAAACTGTACATCCAGCTTCTGTTGTTATTTACTAAAGGTATATGTACAGACCGAAGCTAGATATTCGGTTAAAATTCAGTTCAGGTGCAATCAGATGTATTTCACATCGTAATTTTCATTATGATCTACTCACTCTTATTTTAGATTAATGGTTGAACACTACGGTTAAAAAAATCACCTTTACTACTCAGTATACTTAAATTATTGTGAATATTGGTCGGTATGAAACGGCTGTAAAACGTGAAGTACTTTATGTAGGTCTATATTTAAAGCACATTAAGTACAATTGCGCCAATCTCGCACCCACCTGGCTACTTTCCACTAACCGCCACTGCACCAAAGGGAGCCAAAAGTGACGTCATTCTTCGAAGTTTAACATTACGAACAGCTAGGGAATGTGAAAGCAACGCGTTGAAGAGTATTAATTGTGGTGACTGTCACCTCACCCGCATGAAGACTAAATACAAGGTTCGTCTAGAATAGTTTGCAGGTGACAGGAAGCCAAGTGTTCAAATATTGGTTGGCTGGGGTATTTTTACATTTTATTAAATTGTATCCCACTTTACTTTCACAAAATGTCAGGTGTGTCACCTTTAAATCGTCATTTCTTCCTCATTACCACATTAAAGCAACTAAATTATGTACATCCCCAATGTGTGGGAATAAGGAGTAGATGCTGCATTATGATGGCTAACATTGTTGTGACCTGTGTTTTATAAATCTACCTTCTAAATAAATAAATATATATATATAAATTATAGAAATACAAATTTAAATTAATATGTCTATAAAATTAAGCAAATACATATAAGGGCTGGGCCAATTATCTGCTGACTATGACACAATCGGCAAACCGATGATCAGCCATTTTCTCAACGATAATCAAAGCCGATCTTTTGTCAACGAGCCCAAACATGTCAGGTACTGACTGTTAGCTAATCTATGTTAAGGTGCCGCTGAGGGGACACAAATATTTTAAAAGTTTTTATAGCATTACATTTTTTTGTCCAAAATAAATCAAATATCTCTCCAGTAGCAACATAATTGTTTAGTTTTCAGCACATGCTAATATCAACAGATCTTGAATATCTGTCAAAGGTGTTCTAGAATTTTGTCAAAACTTTTTGTCTTTATTTAAAAGGTTTTTGACAAAAAATTTGGACAACCTTGACAGATATTCAAGATCTGTTGATATTAGCATGTGCTGAAAACTAAACTTTATGTTGCTACTAGAGAGATATTTGATTTATTTTGGGCAAAAAAATGTAATGCTATAAAAACTTTAAAAATACTCACGCTTCCTTCTACCGCACCTTAAGCTCCTGGAAGACAGTCTGGGGGAAATTCGAGAGAAGCTCAAATTGAGAAAGATACAAGGGAAGGTAAAACTGGGAAAGATTCAAAGGAAGCCTTAATTGAGAAAGATTAAAGAGAAGCCAAAATTGGGGAATATTCAAAGGAAGTTAATACTAGGAGAGATT
This sequence comes from Timema shepardi, assembly GCA_902151425.1. Taxonomy (NCBI): domain Eukaryota; kingdom Metazoa; phylum Arthropoda; class Insecta; order Phasmatodea; family Timematidae; genus Timema; species Timema shepardi. Next base: position 106,962 of record CABFVX010001937.1, on the reverse strand, counting down.
CAACGGAAGCCAAATTTGAGGAATAGTCAAGGGAAGCTAAAACTTGGAAAGATTAAGAGTTAGCTAAGATTGGGGAAAATTCAAGGGAAACTAGAACTGAGGAAGATTAAGGGGAAGCTATAACTAGGAAAGATTCAAGGGAAGCCAAAGTTGGGGTAGAATCAAGGGAATCCACAGGTAGGGTAGAGTCAAGGGAAGCCAAATATTGTATATATTTAATGGAAGATAAAACTGGGTAAGATTCAAGGGAAGCCTAAGCTGGGAGCCTTAAGAGAAGTTAAAACTGGGTAATATTCAAGGGAAGACTAATCTGGGAAAAATTCAAGAGAAGCTAAAACTGGGGAAGATTAAGGGCAAGCCAAAAATAAATAAGTATTGGATGTTTTAAAACCACATCATAGATTCAGAACTTTGCTTTATTTCAATACTCAAATGTATTCATAAGTTAATACTTCTTAAATTGTGGAATCATTTTGACCAAACTGACTAACTTTAAAATGCTGTAGAAACAATGGTAAAGGGAATTGTATTTCAATAACTCTAGTTTTCATTTAACCTTGAATAACCAAACATACTATAAAATAAAAATGGTCCATTCAAACAGTTGATTTTTTAGTATTACTAATACATAATTATTATCTTTGTAGTATTTAAAGTTGAATAAACTAAATGATTGACATCGGGGATAGACCTAATCGGCAACAAATAATCGGCATCGGCACAATCGGCAAAATTGTTTATCGGCTCAGCCCAAATATATTTATATATAAATATACAGATTTGTGTATTTATATGTATATATAAATTTATATAGACAGGTATCTATTTCCAGAGGCTGATTTACATATAATTAACTATTTTATGACCAAGATCCGAAAACGGCTACTTGGAAAATTGGCTGAACTCCTCGTGCATTAGCCAATGATCCAGTAAAACCATGAAATATTGATGGGGGAGTTTTTGAATTCACGCTCTGGCCAGTAAAAGATTGAGTTGACTACCTCAGACAATCTTATGCTCAAACTGTCACTCTAATCCATGTGGTTGCGACAAGTTGAGACATTTTTCTAATAATTCTACCTAAACTAGCCAAGCAAGTGTTATTATATTGTCAAAGGAATAAAGATAATAATATAGCTTCACTTTGGCCAGTTTCCTCCAGACATATATATAGAACAGGCCGGCCAAAGCCCAAACTGCTGGAAAATTATTATTATTATTATTATTATTATTATTATTATTATTATTATTATTATTATTATATATTTCGTTCCTTGGCTGATTTCAGTGGCTCAAGCTAGAAGTGGGAGTTCATTTCGTGAAATGGCTAAGACTTCGGGCCTGCCATGACATATAAACAATATAATTCAAAGATTTTTTTTTCATTTATATATTGGAAATTCGGAGGTATATTTGTCACGTCTCAAGTATTATGAGCGTGCATCAAATACCAATCAACTCTGTGATCCTATAAATTGTAAATTTACAAGAACACTTTTGCACTTGATTCATTTATGACTAAACATTAATGGAGATAAAGAGTAAATAGAGGTTTCTAATACTGAACGTTGTTTATTAATGTTAAATTATATTTGGATTAAAAAAACTGCATTGAAAAGACTGTTTTTGGACATTTTAAAATGGAATCACAGATAATCACTGTGCACAAATATTAATTCTGTCATAATAGGGGAATACTGTAGCTATTAACAAGAAAATTGATCAGTTTGTCCATCATTGGCATCATGGAAAATTTCAAGTAATCATTCAAATACGAATGCGGTGCACACATTTTTGGCATATAGTAGGTCTTCTCTTTTCCCTCTTACTCCCATTTATCGTGCGAGCTGGGAACTGAGTTGGGCCTGATATGATGAACGCTCTTAATAAAGGCTTAAGCTACTCAAAACAAATAAACTTGAAAAGAAAAGTTTTGGGAAGTGATTGAAAAATCTGACTTTGACCTGAAAGTTCAAAGTTTGATTTTGACCGACTTTACTAGGCTGTTATAGATTTTCTGTAATCCTCATTTGAACCTTTCTCTATTTATGCTAGGGAAGCTAAGGACATTTTTAAACCTTAAGACCTTTATTTCTTAATCGTTAGGTTTATCGCTAAGATAATCCCCTCTCCGACATTATTCAGGTATTACTGCCCATCTAAGATACTCACATAGCTACACCAATGGGATAGAGATGTTGGTGGTAGAATTTAAATAAAATTGACCCATATTGAAAATAGTGTAAGAAACAATTTAGTAAATAATCTTAGAACACATTTTGTTACTATCCTCAGGCACTTTTAAAGTTATTGATGTTTGATAGTAAAAATAATTTAAAAACGATAAAAAAAATAATGGAGTAGATACATAAATATACTTAGTAAATACCGTCTTAGTACCCCCGTTTTGAAATATTAACCTGGGTCATCCCGTCAACGACAAACAAGACCGTACAAAATTAACTCCTTTGTCCGCTTGTACACCAGTAGAAGTGTATCATCATTAGCGTGTAGATAAGATGGGAAATCCATGGTGATAGGTCATGTGGGAAAAACTAACCCCAGACTCGCATCAGTGGTTAAATGGTCCAAGGTGTAACTATCACAATAGATTGAATATTGTTGGAGATAGGATGGTCAGGGTTTTGATCCCGGCAAGATGTACTAGGACTGGTTTTGCTAAAATTGTTTCCCACTCTCTCTGCAAGCAACTTTTGAGACGTTACCTGTAAATTTCACCATCCTCATCTTCAACCCTCTAATTAAGGTTGCTTGTATGGGTAGTAGTAGGACGTGGTGGACGACTGGGCCTCGCCTTGTTCAGCTCTTGTGGCAGTTAATTTGGACCTCTATTGCAGTTGAAATAACAGTCGTTGTTCTGGCCTGCACATGATACTAGTCAGTCATCGCCCGTCTAAGATCTGCTTTACAGTCCCCATGTTTATATATCAAACTCCTTTGGGCTTCACTGGTGCTCCTCCGGCTAGCCCTGCGGAGTTGTACGATGTGGCGTGAGCGACGCCGGGCGCCGCGCCAAAAGACACACCCGCACGCCGTCCCAAATCATCCCAGGATGCTGCGGTATTGTTTCGCGTCCAACCAAAGCTTTAAGACCCAGGTAGCCAGCCACTTCTCGATTTTCCCCGAACGTATTAACACACTTGTGGTGTCAAAATATGTATGATTTTTAACGTAATTAATAAGAAATTTTTATTTGATTACCAAACCCTTCCTTCACCTCTGACAAGACATCTTGTGAATGTGAGGAATGCCAGGCCTCCACCGTGGTTCGGATTCCACGTTAATCTGTAGGTCCTCCATTTCATCTCACAATCACCCTACCATTACACATTAGCGTAAGTGCGTATAGCCCGAACGGGTAGTAAGACGTGGTGCTAATAATAATAATAATAAGAAGAAGAAATTGAAGCAAATAATGCGAGAATGTTGACTTTGTCCGAACATGCCATGGCGTGAATTGTTAAATTAATAAATCAATCGTATATCTATGTTCACCTGGATAATTTTTATACTCTAGGCTTAAGCTTTAGCCCGAGTGTGATCTTTCTATACTCTGAGCCAGTGTTTGGAAATGGGGATGCCTTGTCACACAGCTGTGCCGCAATGACGCTTTAGTTAAACTGCATCTGGACCCGCGGTGTAATGGTCAGTGCACCTGATATGAACCTAAGGATCTCGGGTTCGATTCCCGGCTGGTACCCTGGGTAGTTTTCTCCTAAGGGGAACTATACCAAAAGTTACCAGGGTTTGGTAAATTAGGCTTAAGTAAGGTTTAAGATCATTCCTGGGTTCACACCTTTATATTCACTATCATCACATCATTCTATTGTGGGTACGTGTAGACAACCCCCATAGGTGTACCCTGGGTAACGTTCTATGCCATCAGAGCGACGAATAGTCTACATACAGGCGGTCGAACCGAAAGAATGTCGTTGTCCCTCCGGTCAGTAATGTCAAATGATAAAAAAAAACAGGTAAGGCTAAGAAAAATAGAGATATCTACCATTAGTATTTAATGTAGCGCAACATTTTCTGTTTTAACTAAACTTAATTTAGTATTCCTACAGTCAATTTATAACCACTCAAATAATTTTATTGTGAGCGCATTCTTTACTAGAGGTTTCTTAAACCTCTGGAACCTGGACATAAGGATGTAACGTATATTTTAGAAGATATATCAAAGAAAGTCACTCCGGAATCAGGAAAAGAAATTAAGACACACCGCTCTATAGTTACAAGATGGTACTACGTTAACTTATATTCCAACCAATTAAGCATATGTTGACGGACAAGATTGATTCTGGTTTAAACGCGTAGTTCCTAGTATTGTTCAATTTCCATATCACGGGGAAATAAATATTAACCCCATATTGACGACGTCTTAATTGCAAGTAGTTCTAACTTTAATCTAAGCCGATAGTGGAAAATAAATGGCGTGAGTAAAAAACGGAGCCAGACCATAGGCTGGGAACAGTAACGGATGTAAAAAATCTTTCTGGTTAGACTGGATTGCTAAAACCCCAAATGGGTGTACTTTAGGTGTTTTCCTGAATGGCTTTTACACTCTATCCACGCAAGTGCGGGGACCTTTCCTATAAAATCTTATCTCCCTTCTTAAAGCGTATAACCCGAACGGGTAGTAAGACGCGGTGCTAATTATTATTATTATTATTATTATTATTATTATTATTATTTATCTCCCTAAACCTTATCCTATAAGCTTACCTAATCAATTTATAATTATAACCGGAACGAGTACTAAGACGAGGGGCTAGTAATAATAATAATAATAATAATATCTGCTTAAATACTTACTCTTTGGAATTAGAAACAGTAAGGTTCATTGCCGCGTTTACAAATAATATCTTCCCCACGTTATATTAATGAGACTCATAAATATTGGCTTAAGGAATTGTTTTTTAAACCCCGTGAATAAAACTTTATTTTCAAGGATCCAGAAGATGCGATGGATTAATAAATAATACCCTAAGGTTACCCATTCTTTCTTAAAATGTAGATTTTTCAACAAATAGTTGTCAATTGAAAAAACTTATCAATAGCATAGCCTGAGATTTATAAATCCACGTTATAAAGAGCAATTTGATAGTCGACTCTATTACATTCCTGAATTCAAGTCCAGTTGAGTGGTTTTATAGTCTTCTATCTAACTTTTCCATTCTTGTGTTCCAGAACGTATCCAGTGACCTTGAAACATGGAGGTGACACCAGCAGGAGGAGCTATCAGGGAACATTCCTCCAGCGTCGAGTCTTCATCTTCCGAGGTCAGTGATGCAGAGGGGGTCATGGGCACTATCGAGTAGTTGCAATATCTAGTCGATAATCACTTAACAATCGAACTACAGTATTCAAATTAAACTATTCGAATGATACTAAGAAATATAGGGTCTTGTCCATGACAATAAGTTTGTTTGTAGAATCGAAGATACAGCTATTAGTTTGGTATTAGCTGGAAAGGAACACGTATTCTGTATTTAAATAGAAAACATTCCAAACGGTAGATGAATTTGTATCGAAGCAAATATATATGTGTTACATTTTTTTACATGCCAATTTTCATAGAAATTCCAAATTGCTGGGAACTATCTACAGTAGACTTGTCAAAACATGGCTGTCATTATTCACGCGTTCGCCGAAAATATAAAGCATAATCTACACATCAATTCACACACTTTAAATTGACCCATGATGACTGACATTTTATTTTATAATGAATAAACATATATTTTAGAATTTATATCATTCTCCTGATAGATGTTTTCAAATTAAAACGCTCTGTCGGGGCACAGTTGAATACATAAATACACACGCTTTACTGTACATGAACAGGTTATTTCAAATCTCCTCACAAAGGCCAACAAATTTGTCTTCTAGATTATGACTGTAGAGCACATGCGTTGTCAAATGCGCATTCGCACTGATTTGAGCTGTTTGGTTCTGAGATTGTATTGGTTCTCCTGTACCGGACATCTCGTGCAGAACGAACGAAGTAGAGATGGGTTGTACTTTAGCAGAACAGCAAGCGCCTATGAGGTGGAAATCTTGTGATTGTGGCTTAGAGCTCGTCACGTGACCACGTTTCTGATCTGCGCTAGTTTTTTGGTGAGCGTGTGAATCCACAGTAACTGGGATTCTCGTACAGACGCTTAAAAGTTTGGCTCATGATCAAACATTAAGAATTAACGTGTGCGCTGGAAACAAGTACTTGTAAAAATATAAGCAAGGCCAGCTCACACTCGATCTTTGAAGGAGTCACTTCACACTTATACGGGTGATTTGCTACTATAGGTCCAAAACTTTTGTCAATATAATTTATATTTATTTATAGTTCTTTATGTGTGTATATACATATATATACACATACCTTGAACCGTGTGAAACAGGACCTACTCAGGGCTAATGCTGAAGAGGGTCCCCTTAGGCATTAAGGCACTTTTACATTTGAAACTCAAAACTTTGGAATACTTTTCTTAAATTCTCCTAAGTAATGGTCTCGATCTTGTTAAATCTGGAGAAATTGATGGCAAATGATATTTTTAGATTACTCAATCTCAAAAAAATAACCTTTTAATTTCTCTCATGTTGACATTTGAGTTGTTACCATCTTGTTTAAAATCTCCATCACTTAGTTTATCATCTGCTAACTGGTTTACGAATTCATGGGATATTTCCAGATAGATTCTGTAGTAATAGTGCGTTCAAAAAAATTACGTTGATTAATTTTAGCTTTAATAGTCTAATATTCGTATTAAAATGACTTGAGGCTTGTATAGTGTTAACTATTCTAAAAATTGTTCCTCACACTCTCCATGCAAATTTGGGTAAAACTTATATAAATTCAACCTTCCTCATTCTTAACCTATTAGCGTAATTAGCACATAAGCATATAATCCAAATTGGTGGTAAGATGGGGTGTAAAAAAGTCTATTCTAATGTGAACCAGTGGACACGCAGACTAAACCTCACGCTCAAATGGTCCTGTTTGCCAGATACGGTTAAGTTGGGATTCTAATCTTCACCGGGTGTACTGCGGGTGGTATTTTCTCAATTTTTCCATGTAAATGCGGGTACACTTTCTTTATGATTCTACCTTCTTTGTAGCTAACCCATTATCCTATATGGGTAGTAGAACATGGTGTTTAAAATAAACTGTTATCCGCTAGAGATATTTGAGACCAATATTTGTGATTGTTGGATTTATCATGTTACGTTCCATGAATGATTCGGAGTAGGCCTATTCAAAAACAAACTCAACACATTTCCCACGACAACAATTTAGCTCTTAAAATGTTTAGGATGAGCCATTGTCAATATTTCTATTCGAAGGTATATAAACGTAATCTAAATGTCTCGTCACCGATTGTTTGTCTAGGAGAAGAAGGTGATTGGCGGCCGTCAGGTGATCGAGAAGTCCAGCAGTTTCCAAGCCGAGGAGAGCTCCAAGGTGGTCGAATCTAGCCAGTCCGTTCAACAGTCTTCCTCACGACTCGTACAATCTTCCGTCTCCTCAGTGTCTTCCTCCCAAAAGACGGTCTCTTCTTCCTCCACCTCTCTCTCCAGTGACCTGCAGTCCCAGGTAAAGAGAATACAGTTCTAGGTGGGGAAAAGAAAGAAGACCTCGCACAAATCTCTCTAAACTTCGCATCTACAGGGCTCCATTTTCAAATCTTATCTTCATTACTATCATACCTCTGTATATTGGGAATCTTTCACACATTTCTCTACTAACTATGCTTTTTATCTAAGTAACTCTCAAAATAACTGATTGATGACGCGCTTTATGAAAAAAAAAGACACTAATAATTCTACCTCTATACTACAATGAATTTTGTTTCTCTTTCTAATGACATTATTAATCAACTTTTTCTGACTTTTTAAGCAACTTTCTGTTTAGCAAAATGTTTCACATTGACTTTTTATAAATAGGTACATATATTATTGTTTATTTCATATCTAGTTAACTGTAACCGTCTAAAATACGTATTGTATTATTGCTACCAATTTGATGTATGCAGGCCTATGAATGATATAACATTTATACTACATAATCTACAAAAACTTATTTTGTGGAATCACTTCAAATTTCAAAAACTAATTAAATACAAATTTGTTTACCTTCATTTTTAAATATCTATGATATTTTTATTTTCAAAATCATTGTTATCTGGTAACATGACTTGGCTTTAGGTTTATTAAATAAATATATCTCAAGTCTCATGCCTAGCTTGAGTAACTGAAACACTAGAAAAATAAATTAAATTGATAAATGTTCTACATAAATGATTTATTTAAAAATTATATCAAAGTTGACCAACTGTATTTTAAAATATGTATGTAACTTAGAAAGGTGTATTTTAAAACATATTTTAAAGACTGTAATATAACTGAATTTCAAGTAACATATATCAAATAATAATGGTCCCCCAGTACAAAGTTTTTAGAAAAATAAGGTACTTTATAAAAAAAAAAATTATATTGCCAATGTTTTTTAAATAGTCTTGCCAATTATAAGTTAGTAATTTTAGTTGACATATAAAGAAAAAGTTTTAAAAAATATACAGTATATTGTGTTTGACTAGAAATAGTTTAATTATATGTATTGTTTTTAAAAGTAGAAATACTAACTTTTTAAATAAAGTAATAATTATAAATCAGTTTTAAAGACATTCGATTAGCATGATAAAGGACACGACTGTAATGTTATTCCCATATCATAATATGTTTACAGGCTGTGAAAATCTAATTCAATTTTTGTTTTGGTGTAGTTTTTTTTAATTTGCCATTTTTATTCAATTTTGCATCAAATTATTTATTCGCGTTGGAAATGCGATACTCCCTAACTAAACGTATTGTGGAATGAACATTTTTGTGAGCGTTTTATTATTTTATTTTTTTGTATTTTGTCACATATGTTAATTTTAAAATATTTTTGTGTGTTTGGTGGACATATGAATGTCCTTTATATTGGCCCTTACACATTCCTTCTCGAAATAGTAAATCTTCGTTAAACTTTCAGTTTAATTGTAAGTTTAAAATATAATAATCAGAAATGGCTCACATATTTCACTTCAGATTGTTTTTAATTGTATAATTACTAAGAAATAGTAAAATTATAAAGTATGTATCGTACAAGCTCCAATGTTACGTGATAATTCACAAACTTACGCTGGCGCATTGGATTTACAATGCAATTTGCAATTCATTAACTTTTTATTATAATGGTAATAATTATTATTAAAGGATAAGATAATGCCATCACCAATAATTATTTAAAATTTTAAGGTTTAAAGGGTTTCTAATAAAATGTTTTCTAAACAAATAAAAAAATCTCACAAATAAAGTCAACGTATAAAAGACAAGTTAAAATAAATTTTACAATGTGATAATTTTGAATTGTAAAATTGTGATACTTTTTATTAATACATTTATACAAATGAATTATTTTAGCTAACTTCACAATTCACGTTTCATACAGACTAAACAATAGCACTGTATAGAACTGGGGCTAAGCCACGAATTTTTGTTCGTGTAATCCTTAAACATTATTATAATATTATTCTATTTATGCAGATTTGGTTTATAACTGTCCAATTTAAACAAACTAGATAAAGATAAAAATATATATAACATAATAATGTATTGCATAATCTACAGATGTATAGTTTCTGTTACTAATACACTGTATATGAAAGTAATTTGTTTTACAATAATGGCACAATAAAAATATGTTACACAATAATTTTTGCAAACTTATTTCTTGCAGAAGACCTTGTTGGCTTCAAAATGTTTTGGTTCTGTCTGGATAGGCCACCAGTTCTATACACGAGCTATTATGACTCATTCCATAAGGAAATGTACCTACATAAACATAATACACACTTAGGAATATTAATTAGTAACACATAATTTTGATTAAAACATTTATAGAACCGGAAACATTTTGAAGCTAAATAAGACTAATCCGACCAATTTCTCTCATGCTCCTCATTTCCTGAATAAAAACCCATACTAAAACTTGGTTAAGAATAATTAAATTGTTTTATTTACATCAGGTTTCTAGTTGAAATTTCATTAAAAATTATAAATTGAGTAAATTATTAAATGTGTTACCAACACGGTTATACATAGTGTAGGCCTACTTCAACTTGTGGGCCCCACACAAGGGGTGTAAACAGGACACACACATAACTTCACATTATGAGCCCACAAGCAAAGGCCAAGCGCCCGCCACCATTAGCGGTGATAGTGCCAACATTTAAGGATAAAAGGTGTCATTTGGTCAGCACAAAGAGCCCTTTGGTAGTTAATATAACTTTTCTAAGCCGAAGCTGTTATTTATTCAAGTATCTTCTCATTTGTCCTCACGTGGCTGAGTTTGAGAACGTTCCAGAACCACTGCTTCACAGATACGTTTTGGAAGCGCCGGGAAAAGAACCCAGGACTTTTGGATATGTAGGCAGGAACTCTGGCCACTAGACCAAAGAGGTTGCCAATAAGGACACAAAAACATTGAAAAACATGAATATGCGAATGTGAATTATTAGACCTTGTATCCGAGCTATAATAATTTTTGTGTTTTTATAACAAAGCTTGCTTTGCTCGTTGGGTGCTCCACCTTCTAACCCCCTGTGAACTTTATTGGCTAGTGGATGTAAACTAATGTAATTTCAGAGCCGTGTTTTGATAGGTCTTACCGTTTAGCCACAAGAGACTTCCAAAGATAGGTCCGCACCGACTATAAAGTTGCTCCACCATTCTGATTTTTTTTTCTCCGGATTTAATTAACTTTTTGGAATTTTCCCGTTGGTCACAGGCTATAAGCTATAAGTTTGCCAAATTTCAAGTTTCTAGCTCATCTGGAAGTAGGTAAACATTAATGTCAGTGAGTGAGTCAGCCGTGAGGCTTTATAGTAGTATACTAATGAGCCGGTATAGCTGATTTCATTTAAATATTTACAAACAATACCTCATGTATGACATTGAGGGTTATTTCGTAAATATAAAGTAATAATTTATTATTCCATTGAATTAAAATAATTGATTATATTTATGATCATGTTCAATAATAATTTTGATTTGTCCTTTTGAAAATAAAACTACATATTGGAACTTCTTACTTTGCTGTTCTTCCGAAGCGATAATGGATACTTATTTAAATCGAAAAATACATTTGATGTGTGGACTAGCTGAATATAAATTACCTGAAGCAAGACGTCTGTACTCTGACCAATTAGACGTTTGCCAAATAAAATAGAAAGTTTTTAAGCCTACACGAACGTCTATGATATACTTGTTTATTTAAAAAACAAGTTTCAGGTGGAGGTAAACCAATCATCATTAGAATACTCAATTTTGAAGAGTGGATTCTCAAGCACCTTGAAGATAGTAGAGATGGCCAGAGAATATTAAGAAAAGACACACCAAATAACATTGAACACATGACTATGAGGAGAGTTTTAAAAGACCAACAGATTTATCCACTCCATATTTAGCGAGTACAAGGTATTAGTAAAGGTTACTTTACTCTAAGAGTAGTATTTTATACTTGGTGTCTGAAAATATGGCCGATGATTACCATTCTCCACCCATTGTATTGTTTAACGATGAAACTGATATAGGGAAGTCAATTTTCAAAGCCCTCATCATTGGGCTGAAAAAAAACACACGGGATATTCTTTCACCAAGGCACCAACAACAAATCCGTATAAGTTTATGGGCAAGAATAAGACTTGGTGAGAGTATAATATGACCGGTTTTTCTTGATGTTTAATTAACTGGAGAAGTTTATGTCCATTTCTTGAACAGTCAATTTAATAGGCTTTTGAAATAAGTCTCACTTGATGTCATGTGTTTCAAATGGTTTATTCATGACTGTACTACATAATATTTTATCCGAATAGCTAAACATTTCTTGAATGGATGATTTCTTAACAAATGGATAGGTCGTGCATGAACTATTTCCTGTTCTGCTTGCTCCCCAGACTTAAATTCACTGAATTTTTATTTCAGGGGCCATCTTAAAACGATTGTTTGCACAGCATCCTTTCTTTCATATCACTGCGCCGTACTACATGTTCAGGTTATATGCATAATGATAGTTATTCTAATTGGCTATGGATGATGAAGTACACAATATAGAGGTAATCTAACAGCATTTGCTTGGAAGGAGAGTAGGAAACTATTTAGGAAAAAAACCCATCAGATGACCCGACTGGGATTTGAACCCAGATCCCCCATTGTCAGCCACAACATTCAGCGACTGTGTTGAAATACTCCGTTACTGCATTGAATAAGGTTGCCACTGAAACCGAGAAATGCCTGAAAATTGTAAATGGACAGTAAACTCTATGATTATATGATAATAGGCTTGCATTCAGTTGTAAGCTGGTCATTTAGAGCACTTCCTGTAATGGTAAACAGCTGTACATTGATGGAAAGCGAAAATGTATACAACTCGGAAAAAAGTTCCTATAGTACACCTTTGTATGAGATTTTTACACTATTGTTGTGGCCCAAGTCTACCCCTGAAGTGGGCCCTACATGACACCCCTGTATTTCTGTGAATATAAACTAGATAAGCACTAATTGTGCCCCATCCTACTACTCCCTTGGGCCATACAAATGTACGGTAGCTAAACTAATTAGATCGGAAGGAGGAAGTTATATTTAGAGGACGTGTACCCACATTTAAGTGATGGGAGGGTAATAATCCTTTCATCAAAACTCACCTTTGGTAGACCTGACAGGTATTTGACTCCCAACATCCCCATCACTGGCAAACTATACCAGACAAGCTACAGCTTGATTCAAGATCTGTCGAATAAACCATGAATGGGTAGTAAGACGTGCTTCAAAAATAAACAACTACCCGTGATGGTATTAATAATCGAATATTATTAATCACAACACTGAGTTTGTTAATTTTTCTGACCTTTTGAAAAATATCATAGGGGCCTTAACATTATGTTAAAGCCTTATAACGGCAAGAAGCTCAAAGGTGCTCATTCCCTAATAAAAAGTTCCCGAAGAAATAGTAGTATTCATGACCAGGGACACCAGGAGATTCTTCATCAGCCAGAGGGCTGGTGTTTGGGAGTTTACTATAAATAGAAAATTTCATGAGTTAGCAATCCAAGGGCTTTAAGAAAAATATATATATTTTAAAAGCAGCGTGTTGGTACAGCCTCAACAAAGACCATGTTCTTCACTAGTTCTGAGAGATAGTCTTTATGAGAGCAGTTGGTTAAGTCCATCTTATTTGGAGTTGAGAGTTTTCTTGAGATATTGATAGTCTTTTTGGTCCATCCTGTTCTTAAGGAAGGGGCTGAGCTAGACATTTAAGGCTGTCTCATTCAGGTCAATATAAAATAGCTTGAGGGAGACAAACACTTCAATATGATTGAATTCAACACCAAAGATAGAAACGCTATGTCTCTAACTATTGGTAAAATATTTTAATAATCTTATTTACTACTCTTGTTCTTAAATCCCCTCTAAATAGCTTTCCTCCATACAAGTGAGGGCAACTTCCTTCCTCATTCATAACCCATTAGTGCAAATATACAGATTGCCTGGATGTTCATTGAGATGCGGAGCATGGACAAATGGCGGGCTTAAAACCAAAAAGAATAATTATTTTTGCCACCAACATTTACAAAATGTAACTGTAGTATTACTCTAACAATACTAGCCGTCAAAGGTGAAAGCTGTTGAACATATTATTTGAAGTATACGTATATAAACGTAGCTCCAGAAATTCTTGTAACTGTCATCTACCTCCGCCTTTTTATGGCAATTACATTGTAGTAGGCCTCAATTACTGTATCAGCCTGCAACTGGTAGGAAACCAAGGAGCACGATGATCTATAGTTGACCTATCATTCATTGGAACTTGCTCCAAAGGTTTTATTTCAAAAGGGGCGTAAGCACATGCTTAGCCATTTTGGACCCCCTCATTCGCTTTGTAAGCAAAAATAAGCAAACGCCCTTCCCCTCCCCTTTATCACCTCATCAAGCTTACGTTATATTTGTCGATTTGTTCACAGGAATAATCATTGCTTATGTAATTTATAAATCATTGGTAATTTTTAAAGAAGAGGTGTAAATTAATGGTGCGAAGGAATTAATAATTAATACTGTATTAAATTGAATTAAAATATATTGTATTAAACAAGAAAAATTGAAAATAGTCATAACATTATTATTTCAGAATTAATTCACAATTTGGATCATAAAAAAGTATTAATAGTGAAAAAATTAATAATTGGGCAGGGACCTCTGGGGTCTGTAGCCAGAAACTCTGACCACTAGACCACAAAGGTATTTCTCAAATTGTAATGATATATACATAATTAGAAATTTAAGTAAATATTAATGTCGGGGCTGAGTGGTATGGGCACATTTCTTAATGCACATGAGAGACCGATCCTATTCAGTTAGCCTACTGTAATTAAAAACACACAGTTAGCAATACTCAAAGCAAACAATCATAATAAGAGTAAAATGAAGTGATACTTTGATCAAGCGTCCATCAGATCTTGGTGAGAGGGAATCAGGTGGATTGTCCAACTCACGTTGCAATTAAAACTATTTTATAAAGCCTAAATTATCTCACACAATGCTGCTTGGAAACAAACGAGTCTCCCGATTTGATAATTTATGCTCCAGAAGCTATTAGGATGCGTAAACTCTGACTAACACAGGGGAGATTATTTCGGACTATTAATACTCTATCGCTACGTCATTGATTTATTGCTAAGATCTACACATATATTAGCGTATAACCCGAACGGGTAGTAAGACGCGGTGCTAAATATTAATATTACACATATATTTTGCTGTAGGCAATGGTACACCCAAGGGGGAGAAGGTCAAACAGGGTATTTTACTCAGCCTTCCCCAATAATACAAACAATTTTAATAGAAATTTAAATAATATGAAGTATAACTAAAATATATTTAGCATTGAAGATGTGTTGAATGTATATGATACATTTTAAGACCAGGCTTTTGACTTAAACCTAATATTCAAAAGGTTTACCGTTACACACAAAATTAACAATTGAAAAACTAAAACCAAAACAAATAATAACTTTGATACCATTTGCATTATTTAAATCTCTTATTTAATATAAAACTAATCCAAATAATATCTAAAAGCGTTTAATATTCATAAATATGCTCGGCCTTCAGGGCTTAGGAGGCTGTGAAACCACAAACCCACTCTCTCCATCAAAATGTCATTCTTGCTACAGCATTGATTGAATGCCTCCCCAAAGTAAATGGCTGGGTGCGCCACTGATTAAGTAAATTATATAAAAAATATATATTTTATTTTACATTTTACATCTAAATCATCTTGAAATGGTGAAATTACCCTCCTGACTTTTTGGATTATTTGATGTATAGTTATATAAATTCACAATGACTAATAAATCGTTAATGTAAAACAAAAACTAAAAGAACACTATTAAAACCCCACGAATCCTTTCTACTAAATAAAAACAAGAAATAACATCAACTACGATTAAAGTAGCCTCGTCACCCGCTCCCCCTCCCCCTTCCTCACTCTACTAGTGCCGAAATGCCGAAATTTAATGAGGGGTTAAATGTGTTTGCCAAATACATGATAGTACATGTGACTAGAATGCATAAACATAGCTCAATGTAGGGCTATTTAATTAGTGTAAAACTTAAAGCTTGTTGCGTATACTAACTATTATTTTACAATTAATTGAATATATATTTTTTGTGATTTTACTTAAACTATACTAAATTAGCTTAATAAATGGGCATTGTGATCTTGAATATTTTTTCAATAGTTGGCACCATGCTTAGCTTGCTTCACATGAACAGCATGACCTGGGGTGTAAAAATCCGAACTCATTGGCTAATTACTAGTGGGCGAGCGGAAAGTAATGTGTTGCAACCCCCTGGACATTGGGCAAGGTCATTATAGATCCTCCCTAGCTTGCTTTGCGGTTTTCAAGCAGCAGGCTCTGGGTTTTCTATTGTGTCAAGTAGAGCCTTTTTGAAGAAGAATTACTTAAAACAGAGTATTCTTGGAATATGAATCAATATTAGTTTTAAAATTAATAATCTATTACATGTATATTAATTAACAATTTAAACATTAGTATTTACATAGTTAGCACAGACAACTTTTTTTAAACTAGTCCATATCATACCCGGAGAGTACGCCACTGGATTTACCATAATTAACACTTCTACGTTCATGATATTGTTTCACGCTACTAATTTGCATGAAAACGGCCATTTCTTAACACTAAAGATGTCCTAAGTACTATAAACACCTATCTTAAAAATGGTGAAGTATTTACTTTTTAGAAACAAGTATTAACTTGTGTTTATTCACACAATTTTATGTGAATACTTGGGAAAATTAAGTATTTACTGAATATCAAAATATTTGCTGGGAAAAATAGTATACACTCCAGGCAAAGTATTTCGTACTTTTTATTCGCTTGGCTCATGATCAAGGTGGCACTACATGAAAACATTTTAAATGAAGAAAAAGTTGTCATTAAATTCCAGGACACTCTTGACAGATATTCCAGAAATTTTTAGGTTATCACGTGAAGAAAACTAAATACTATGTTTATACTGGAGCAATATTTTATTTATTTTGTCCTAAGACATGTTTTGCCATAAAAATTGCAAAAAACGCTGGCTTTTTCTTGCGTCCCCTTCCATCCTACAAAGGAGTAAGGAAGATAAAAGTATAGTTTATAAAAAACGTATCCATATTTACTTGAAGAAAGAAAGGGAAAATATTTAGATAAAACCACTCTCAATAACTATTGGGCAGAATTTGAACCCCTACATCTACCTCACCGACCAACTAGAGTATAAGAACATGATGTTAATCTGTGTCCCCAACGAACCATTGGTATTAATGTTTCATGTCAATATTTCGAGTATATTTGTCATTAATAGAGAGTTTAGAAAAAAATCATAGCCCATACTTCCATTTCGTTTATTTTCCATCGGGTCTCCGAAAAAATCAAATAAGGCATACATCCAGTAGATATAAAGTGATAGTTTATTACAAAATATGAATTAATAATCACCTGAGCAGCATAGCTGGGACCACACTGAACAAAACCAGGTGAAACCGTTAGTAAACAAACTGGTCGCAGACACGTGAATTATAAAGGCACTTCAGGCCCTGGCTTGGCTGTCATGGTCCAATCAAGCTTTGACTAACCAGAACGTGAATTCAAATTTCCCCCATCAATATTTCACGGTTTTACTGGATCACTGGCATATGTATAAAGAGCCCAGCCAATTCACGAAGTACTTGGTTTTGGGCGATGGCCGTAATTAATATAAATTAGTAAGTATACATATAAATAAGTACGACGCTCCTCTTAATGTGTAAATATATATAGGCCTAAATAAGTACAATGTTCTGATTAGTATGTACAGTACAGTACTGTATATTACATACATATAAATAGGTGCAATGTTCCTCTTAGTTTGTAGGCCTATACATCGCAAGATTATTGTAAAATCAGCCTTTTTGTTAGAAACTTAGGCTGTTTACAACAAACCTGCTTTTAGTATTAAAGCTATATTTTATTTATTATTTACTATCACCACGTCTTACTAACCGTTCGGGTTATACGCGCTTAAGATAATGTGTAATGGTAGGGTGATTGTGAGATGAAATGGAGGACCTACAGTTTAACATGGGATCTGAACCACAGTGGAGGCCTGGCACTCCTCACATTTACAATTTGTGATTAATACACGTCTTGTCAGAGGTGAAGGAAGGGTTTGGCAATCAGATAAATCTGTGCCGGGACCGAGGATTGAACCCCGGAACCCCAACACACCTTACTCCTAGACCGCCAGGTCACCCTTATTAAAGCTATATAACTTCAGCTTTAGTGTAATGGAAACATTTGACCACAAAAAGGTTGTATTAAACTTCAAAAGGCAGCATTTTGTAAAAAAGCCTAGGCTTCTTACATTATTAGGCCTATTATTATTATTATCATCATCACTTCGTCTTACTACCCGTTCAGGTAATACGCACTTAAGCTAATGTATAATGTTAGGGTGATTGTGAGAGGAAATGGAGAACCTACAGTTTAACGTGGAATCCGAACCACGGTGGAGGCTTGGCATTCCACATATTCAGGTTTCTTACAAAAAAGTTGATTTGAAAATTGTCCTGCGACATATAAACATAAATACAGTAGCCCCATGGCTTCTTTGGTGCTGATTGACAGCTCACAGCTGACTTCCGACAGTCAACATTTAGGTACATACCTAAATGTTGACTGTCAGAAGTTACAGCTGCTAAACACATGTTTTTGCAGATCATATAGTTTGGCGTAAGGATACATAATTAGTTCTGGTAGCTTTTCAAAGCTGTCAGTCAGCACCAAAGAAGCCATGGGGCTACTGTAGGTGAGATATTCCTTTCTGTATTGATAAGGAGTTGACATTTTAATATGCACTACATTTTATATAAAAACACAATAAAAACATATGCAAAATGTATAGGTATTTTTATGCATTTGTATATTACAAAGTCACAGCACAACTTAAGAATTATGTTTTACTCATTTCTAAAAAAAATATTATTAAATAAATAACCTTGAAAAAAATTTAAGCTTTGACATTAAAAAAAGTTGTGGAATATAGAATATTGTGTTATTTTTATAAACTAGGTGGAACTGTTAATTAAATTGTGTCTATAGCTACTACAGCATCATTTGTAATCATTTGTTTTTGAATTGTTGAAATTAAGTTCATATAAATCTGTTTTAAATGTATGTATTAATAAGCCTTTAATATTTTATTTAATGAGTTCCAAGGTTTAATTTAATTCCACCGAAAGATTGATTTAATAGAAAAGCTTTTGATATATTTTGGCACAAAAATTTGGAGAGATAAATAAATTAACAGTGAGGAGGAGCTCCCAACAACTTTAAGGGGTCAGTGTAGTTTTATTCCAAAAACATTTTGCTCGTCAATAAGTTATCGTAATGTTTTAGAGCGCGCTGGATGATAATGGAAACCAGATGTCTGAAGGATTAACTGGAAAGTTGAAGGTGTTTTCTTCTCAAAAGGATCAGGAATCCTTTACCAAGGAGCAAGATGGACAAGTGGTTGAGCAGGTGGGTTATTGCTTATTTATTTTAATCTATAGGTTTTAATTTTGCTTTTTAAACACAGCTTTACATCAGGACACTACCTACCAACTAAATTAGAGCTAGAAAACACTAATATTTATATAAATGTTGGATGGATATATAGGTGTGTGTTATACGCTTTTACGCTAAAGCACGTGTTGTTGACGTTCAACAATGAATAATCTTAATTTACATAACAACCATAATTTATGCCGTTAATCAATAATTATTTAGTTAAAGGACGCACACCCAATTTATGAATTATTAAGTTTCTGCCATGCTGATAATCGAGCTAAGGACTGGAGAACTAAGCTATATGACCACACAATACTAATATAAACAAGGGTGTGTGTGTGTGTGTGTGTGTATGTGTATGTGTATGTGTACTATCTGAGATTGTATGAACAATTATTATTAAAGCGTTGGAATTTCACCACACTCAACTTACATTGACGCTAGGAGGTCAAGGTTAGAACTTTTGTCGGGTGAAATGTGAGTGGCTCACCATATGTCATCATCATCATCATCATTAATCGTTTACAGCCTGTGGCTGGGTCCATCTTCCTCTACTTCCACTATTATTCATCCTTTAATCGCTTATATTCTTCTTCTCTCACTTGCACACTTAATGCTATTTGCTCCTTCCATATCTTTCTTTGTCTCTCGTGCGGTCTTTTTTCAACATAGATTACTTGCTCTCCATCATTATCTTTGGTATTGCCTCCTTTTTACTCTCATTACAGGTTCATAGCATCTTAGCCTAACTTCCTCTACTAGCTCATGTACGTCCCTGTATGCCCACTCTTTCCAGGATATATTCATTCCTTATCTTGTTTCCCCTCATGACAGATAATATTATCCTTATGAATTTTGTGTGTATAGTTTCCCCTTTCCTCGCACTTCTGTTCTCCATAGCAGGTCTCGTACACACACAACTTCATCTGAAGCTCTCTTCTTGCTAGACCCTCTCTATTCACACACTTCGCCTCATTCATTCTTCCAATATTTTATCTACATCTACACTAATATTATAAAGAGGAAAGATTTGATTTTTATATTGTTTGAAATGGATAAACTAAAAAACTACTGGACCTATTTTAAAAATGCTTTCACCAATATAAAGCTACATTATCAGCGAGTAGCATAAGCTATATTTTATTTTGAAAATTTAATTTATTCCTCATAAAAATGTCGATAGCCACTCATATTTTGTGGTAGAGTCTATGATGATTCTTCAATATGTGTGTTGAAAATAATAATGCGAGGTAAAGGGGGAAGGGTCTAGTTATTAATAATGTAACTTTAACGGCTCTACTCCATACAAATTCATAGTTTTTCTTGGTCTTATTCTCTTCCTTGTCATTACCATCCCTTCACACTTCACCGTGCTGAATTTAATTCCACACTCCTTCACCTCCTCATTCAATTCCTGTATTTCTTCTTACTTCTCACCCTATACCATAAAATCATCAGCAAACACTATAATTTTCATTCTTTTCTCCCTAAGTTTCCATGCAATTTATTCATAACCATATCCACTTATATTACAAATTGTAGTGGTGAGGTAAAACTACCCTTCTCTCCTAATTTTTTTTATTATTACTTGTAACCACTCTGTCCTCCCACTCTCCATCCTAGTACAATTCATGTTATTCTCATAAATACTCTTCACTCTCATGACAACTCCTCTTTCCCCTCCAGCCTCCTCTATTACTTTCCAAACTTTATTTCTATCCACACTATTATACGTCCTCTCCACATCCATAAATACCATTATTAAGTCCTTCACAAAATCACACCTTCTTTCCAGAAGCTGTTGTAAAGTGACGAACGAGTCTAATGTAGACCTCTTTTGTATAAATCCGTACTGTCCCTCTCTCCACCTTCCCTTCACTTTATTTCTTACTCTCTTCTAATGTTTAACCCGAAATTTAATTCGTTATTAATCCTTGCATCTTAAATTATAAATGGTAAAAATTACTGTTTTTTTTTATGAGTTTAACAAACATAGTAATATTTCTTCGAGGCGTGTCTTCCTTGGAAACATTCCAAGAGTAATCGCTGATTTGCATGCTGAAATGACGACTGCCTATACACCTATAGCTATTAAAGTTTGATTTTTCAAACATCTGATTCTTTGAAATCAATAATTTTTCACCCATATAAGCTAACAGTGTGGTAAGAGTGATAGAATCTTGGAATATTTGCAGCCTATCAATAACAATCCCGCCCCTTACATAATGATATGATTGATTGATTGATATGAACTCCTAGGTCTGATTCTTACGTTTCTAAAGTAATTTTACATGTGATAAGAGACCTTCAAAACTGTAATTGAAAATTAAGTTTAAAAAATGTCAATAGGTTAAAAGGCTATATATTGAATTGGAGACTGCTGAACTGAATTCAAATAGATCCATGACTTCTTATTTCATTATTTTCTCAAATTATTGATGGTCTATATATTCTTAATTATTCCACTCATAGCTCCTACGTTGGATTCAAGCGGCTGATAATGTTTTTAAGCTTGTCTGTAAAATAACACAGAGAATAATATTATTTTATTACTACTAAAAAGTATTTGATAGTTTAGTCTAGTCTAGTCTAGTCTAGTTTAGTTTAGTCTACCAAACTTTGTTGCCTGGCTATATTTAACACAATCACAAACTATTATTTTAAATGTAATTAAACTTTAGAAGGGTGGTGACAATTTATATAAAGTATTTTTAGTATTGTTTAACCCATAAATAAGGCAGGTTATTTGGTCCAATTTCTGATAAAGGGGGTTCAACTCCATTCCAACTACCCATTCACCCTCCAACACCTGATTATGGCCTTGACTTTTCACTTAAAGGAAATACCAGTCAAATTTTCTCATACTATAGTGCTGCGATCTATGAAATAATAAATTATACTAACTGTAATTTCAAATTTGTTACTAACTTTAATTCCATTTCTTGAAAAAACTTTCTATGTCACTTCTTTGACCTTTTTTTAAGACCTTAAAGCTATCATGTATCAGTTCGAGAGTAACTTTTTCATGACGTGTGTAATTTGAAGGTCTCTTCATCGTCCCAGCAAGAGTCTGTTACTTCAGAACCAGTGGTACCTCAACCCCCAAATGAGACACCCGTCTTCACCCCTAAACAAGTCCCGGACGAGAGCCAGGGGTTGCAACCAGAAAGCCTCCTAGCCACTTGTGAAGTAACGTCATCCATTCCACATACCACAGAGATCAAACAAGAGAGCATCAAGAACACGTTGAAAGAAATCATATCCGAGATCGAGGAAGCCGTGGTCAGCGAGTTGAACGAAGACACGACCCCTCAGGTGGGTCAAGAGGGGAGATGTTGCAATCATTGCAGTGGCGTCTCGCGGGGTATTGCCAGGGTAGGGTTGAGGATGTACTCTTACATTTCATCTGCTCTGCATTCACTCTCCCACGACGGTGGGCATGACAGTTAAATGTCAAGTCATTTAGTGTAGTTTTAGGGTGCTAAGAGGTCAGGGTTTTATTTCTGGTGTTCCCTTAACTATTGTTTCCGGTTACCCCT
Organism: Timema shepardi; assembly: GCA_902151425.1. NCBI lineage: Eukaryota > Metazoa > Arthropoda > Insecta > Phasmatodea > Timematidae > Timema > Timema shepardi. The sequence goes on along the minus strand of CABFVX010001937.1, from coordinate 84,203 downwards.
CCACACAAATTCAAATACATTTCATCTAGCCTATACTGTCATATTCACTTGCCTATTAGTGCAATTAAATGCGTATAGGCTGAACGCTTAGTAGAAAGCGTATAAATAGAATGTATCCATTTGACTGAACACACGGATTGCTAAAATTACAAAGTAACACGTAAATACAGTACCTACAATGGTGGGCACGCGGACTAAAGCGTCACTTTCGTCTGGTTTCGTTTGCCGATAACAGTATGGACAAAGTTCGATTTCCGAACATATTTTCTAAGGGCATTTATACTCTATTAAGTGTAACATTTATGTCACTTATTATGAATCAGCTATGCTAACACATTCTATTTTTTAAACTCTCGCCAACTTAATTGAAACATGGCTGCTGGGAGAATCGAAAAAATATTTGGAATTGTTTGGATCTGTAAAAATTGGGAAAGTACAGGTAATCTCGGAAAAATGGGGGGAAAGGTTTTGAATATAATACCTTTAACTTCAATATTTATAGAGTAGGCCTTTGAATAGAAAAAAAAAGTGAATTGAAGAACTAAGTACGCCTATTGGAATCTATCTGTTATCCTTCCTTATCGTACCTCCCTTCTTTTCTCTTTAAACATTGGGTGAAGTAACAACTGTGTACATTCCCCCATAAAGGTCCAATAATCCTTTTCTAAACACCAATAGCATGATTTTACAATGTTATTTATTATGAAAAATTATATTTCTTTTCTCTATACTACTCTATAAAGTGCCTGGAAAAATGGTAGTTCTTTCTGGTAAACATGGAAACCACAGAAAATATTTTGTTGATAAAATAGTGCTGACCCTGTAAAAATTAAACACAGAAAATAATAAATTTCAAGGATACAGTTATTTTAATAATCGAATTAATTTAAAATAATAGGTATTAAAGGTAAAGCTAAGAATTAATATTTACCTGTCCAAACGTACACAAGTATTGTAGAGTAAAGTGACAATATCATTATTACTTTTTTTTAACAGGCTCCTTTCGTGTTGTCGAATGTGATACTTGACCTAAATTTTGAAAAACTATAATGTAATTTTTATCAAACGCATGCTGCTTTTAAGTTATTTATTGAAACAGATAAAAGTATATCCATCCTCAGCCGAAAAGGATTATGTTTCCACTGCGATCTAACTCACGAGAGCTTGACATTTTAAAAGTAGATTTAATTAAAAAATTTAAAGCTACAAAATTTACATGGAAGTATTTACATAAGTTTAATCATACAATTGTTCACACATTGTACTGACGTATTGATAGGTATATATTGTACACACAGACATGTATTAGAAGTGCTTATATCTACAAGTACAGTACACATAGGCTTACATTTAGGCTACACGCATGCATGTAGTCAGGTTAACATAATAATTAACTTTCCTGACAATTCAAAAAGGCTTTAGATATTTTTTCATATATTCATGTGCCAAACCATATGTCATGACAGCTAAACAACTGTCACTTGTGAGAGGTAACAACAATTTTGGCAAGATAAATAAATGTAGTAGGATTTGGCATGGTTAGAACATTTTTTTAATACCTTTTATATACTCTAAAGTTTTTCTTATAAAGATATGATTATAGCAATGTACAGTACATGCATTCAAGTTCATAGATACATACATTTTTACACACCCTTATTGTACATTCATAGTCTCAAAAAGTAACCGGCATGCGGTGAGACCTAAGACTTAAAAATCTACTCCTTTTGGTCACCGGTGCTGTAAGCAATGAAACATTTTGGATGAATGTTCTCTTCGTATAACACTTAACATAGAATGTATAAAGCTTACCTTTGATGTTTCCACTATGGTAGAGCTTTTAAGAAAGGTTCGTTGTGTAATCTGTCAAGGTAAGGCTAAATGGATTGCACATATCCAATTTTTTTTTCAACAATTCTATACGTCTCATCCAATATCTGCGGTGTAACAAGATAATGTGTAGTTGAACATTTCAATCTAAGTTTTCCAAACACAAACTAATCACTAGGTGGAGTCTTCCCCGAGCAGAACTAAGAGAACGTTGGAAAAACAGACTTCCACCACGACGTTGGAGGAGACGAACAACTTTAGCGACGCCGGAAAGGTTAGTTTAATCCACTACTAGGCACAAGTGTCACGAAAACTTAACTTACAAAGCAACATATGATGCTTTACATTTTAGTAAAGATTCACTTTTTTTTACATCATTTCATTTAAATAAATTCTGTAAGACTATGATGAAATATTCAAACAAAATATCACGCACAAGAATTTGATGGATGCACAGTTGGCTTATAACGTCATTTAGACTCAGGGAGTTGTTTTACTTTTCTCATTCAATCTTTTCCAATGTTCTACAACATTTTAGTAGGTACAGTACATACATAGCTTCATGAAAACACTGATAGAATTTTCAGGGAAATCATTAAACAGTGATTATTGGTTTTAATATATACCAGATTCAATACATCAACGGGAAATTAGCCCTTAAATGTTAAGTTCCAATATAAAAAGTGTTTGCAAGTAAAATTAACTGTCGAATGTTCCCATTCCCAACTTGTTAAAATTATATTTAACTATTCTCTTTCTCGGAGTCTTTCATAATTTTAATGAAGATTAATGTGCTTTTAACAATTGACTAATTAATTTTTTTAATAAACTTACATTGCAAAGTTATGTCCACTTTTTCTAATAAATGTTTATCAGAATAATTCGAAACGTAGAAATAACAAGTGGAATTTGACAGTTCTATTTTATAAATTTCAGTTTTATCTGTGACCTTAAGTCAGATATTAGTGAGGCAAGAGTGCGTGACTAAAAGTCTTGGGTTCCATCCTAAGTTTGTTGTTATCGTTTATTATTTTGTGTAAGAGTTTGTCTTATGAACAGGATATTAAATGTTCACAATACGTTTAGGATGCTGCTTCTAGATTTTCCTCTTAATTTTAATTAGATAATATATTTTCTTGGATGTTCAAAATTTTAAGCTAATACACTAATTTACTGTCATGGTCGCGAGCTAAGGTGTTAGTTAAATCTTATCTGAGAATTTATAGAGGGTATGGTTTTATTGTCTAGTTGAGGAATCCAAGTGGTTAACCATTAAATATGATATAAATGGTTTGTAGTCAGGAAGTTCACGGTGTTAACTATCCAAGAACAGTAAATCACATAAAAACATTAATATAAACATTAATTTAGACACATGAATTGAATATATTTTGTGAGTAACTTTTATATGGAAAATCCATTGTATACTAGGTAAACAAACATCTTATTAGAAGCTTTCTAAAAACACAGAGGTGTTCATATTAAATTTCACCCTCTTTGGTGGCCGCATGGTCTAACGTACGACTCTCACAATAAACTAGACTACCGATGACTGTGAGATCGAGGTTCGAATCTTGATTGGGTGCGCTGAGGGTGGTTTTTCCTAAATGGTTTTCCACTCTCCTTCCCTGCAAATACGGATACACTTCCTCTAGTGATAGCCTTCCTAATCCATAAAGCCATTAACGTGATTAGTGCATAAGCGTAGTACAAAAATAACGGGTAGTAAGACGATGCACTAAAAAAAAGTTCGTTGTCCACACTCACGTTGACGTTCTAGCTATTTTTCCTCCTTGTATGAATATTGTACGTCTGGCAGCCGTGTAAGGCGTAGCATGGAATCTAGGGTGTTAATATATAGCAGGTGGATCCCTCATAATGCTTCACTATGTACTTTTATTTAAACAGTTAACGCTCCTATATGCATGAATTAAAATCACTCAAAACTAAATAAATCTTAACTATTTGTATATATAAAAGGATTTTTTTTAAATATGTCTCAAGTTTTAGTGATAAAATCTTTTATCAAATAGTATACTTATATTATGTAAATAACTAAATTCGCATAAGTAAAGTGCTAAATTTTATTTTCATCTGTACTGTCACATTTCCATTGACATTATATTTTATATTTTAAAAATAAATAATCTAGTTTCTAGCTCGTCAATACACATTTTACTGCACACAATGTAATATCTTGAAACAACGTCAACATGATACAAACTTTCAATTGGAGATAAAGTCACTGCAGCCTATATCACCCATTTCGACAGCTTTATTTAAATATATAATTTTAATAATTACTTCTATAAATAAAAATATTTAAAATCTTAATTAGCTTTATTTGCACAATTTACAAAATATTATTGATTAAAAACATTACCATTATGATTTGTCATAGTTTGGAGATTAATTTAATCTAATGTAAATGTTTTATATGAATGCCTTAATATTCATACATAATTTAACATACAAACATACATTCTTAATTATATGCTAAGAACCATATCAGTGGTCACATAATCCAAGGAGTCAGTCACTCTCATGATGGACTGAAACTCGTGTGATGGGGAGATTGGAATTCGAATTCTGGTTGGGGGTACTGAGCTTTTTCCTAAATGGTTTTTCACTCTCTTTCAACGTTAATGAGGGTATTTTTACTTTAAACTCTAACTTTGTCGTACCAATCCCATTAGTATATATATTTTGGATATTTTAGGTGGGTAGTAAAAAAATACTGAAATAAAAGATTTGTTTGAGAGCTATTTACTTGTATTGTTTGTTTAAATTTGTTTCTTCACTTCTAATATAAGACCGATAGGCCTTAGTGACTTTATCCCTATATTGAGTATTGAAGGGGTGAGGACATGAGTACTGCAAGGGTTGTATGTGTTCCAGCCTCCACCAGCATGCCCCCCTCTTCCTCCTCACCTGTTTACAGTGGACAGGACGAGACCCTTATCGCTGACCAGCGATGACCTGGCGCACCTCTTCCAGAGTGTACAGGTACACACACTAACCACTATACCTTCGATGACTATCACAGAAGTCACGACACAATATACTGGTACCCTCCACTTCTTCTGCTTAGTTCGAGTGTATACCACTTCATTGAACGTTGTTCCTGACGTGGGTCGCTTTGAACGAGTATGGGGGACTTGGTCTGCAAAATCGTTGATGGTCACTTAATTCGAGAATTTTGCCACCTTTTTCCTCAACTTCACAGACGCTGTCCAACCAAAATATAATCTAGGATCGTTTTCGTTTCTATTTAGGTTGCTTGGTCTGTAAATCCTTCTAGGGTCATTTGAGGTAACGAAATAAAACTACCTTTGAAGAATTTTCAGACAGAAGCCCCCCCCCCCCCC